>JARQOD010000756.1:0-125719 GCA_033576555.1 Oophaga sylvatica | reverse complement strand
TTTTGCTATCGTGTGGGGCCTGTGCCCTTTTTTACCATCAGGGGTTTTATGCGGGGGGCCTTTTTCCCTCATTTTTTCCGGGGCCCCTTTTTTACCATTATTTTCACCTTTCTTTTTTTTTTTAACCATCATGGGGTTTAGCGGGGTTCATTTTTTGCCTCAGTGTTTTTTTTCCTTGTGCCCCTTTTTTAAACCACATGGGTGATCGGTTTGCCCTTTTTTTACCATCAGTAGGGCATCCGTGTGCCCTTTTTTTTAAAACCTCATTTGTCACTGGTTCCTTTTTTTGCCATCATGTCCCGGCCCCCAGTGTCCTTTTTACCACCTTGCCCTTTTTTTCCCATCATGTATCACCCGTGTTTTTCATTTTTGCCATCAGTGAACGGCCCTGGCCCCCCAATTTTCCCATTTTTTTGTCCCCTGTTAAACTGTGTGAACTGTGTTCCTTTTTTAAAACCATCAGTGCGTCTCCTTGTGCCCAAATTTTTGCCATCAGTGTAGGGGTCCTTGTGCCCTTTTTTACCATCATGTGCATCCTGTTTTCATGGTTTGGATAAATAAAAAAAGACGAGCCTCTCCTATACTTTGCAATGATAAATACAGACAGCACACGGATGGCACATGGAGTGTCTGTACAGCCCGACACAGCCATTACACAGTACACAGCAGGGGCACATTTAAAAGATTATCTCAGCACAGGAACATTTTTTTAAAACACATCCAATTGTGGAAATTATTATTATTCAAAGATCTATTGATTCAAATGTACTTTTGTTCGTGACTAGTGTTGAGCATTCCGATACCGCAAGTATCGGGTATCGGCCGATATTCGAGGTATCGGAATTCCGATACTGAGTTCCGATACTTTTGCTATATCGTATACCGGAATCGAAAGTTCCCATAATGCTATGAGAGGCAGTGTGATGTTATTCAGCCAATGAGGAATCCTAAGAAGTGTGGGCACATCCTGTAATGCTGCGATCATGTTAACTAATGGCATGGCTGTGATTGGCTGCTGAAATGATGTCAGAATGCACTATAAAAGGCGCCGTCACCATTTTGGTTGCACTCTGCTGTGAAATTAGTTAGGGACAGAACGCTGCTCTTCTGACTCTGAGGGACAGTTAGAGATTGCGTTTTTGTGAATTGTTCTGTAGGCAGGCTATTTTACAAACCGCTGTGTAAAGCTTCCTTTTGCCTTGCAGTGCTGTTTTCACAGCTCTGTGCAAGGTGTGTGTGTGTGAGTGCAGGTGACGCTGCAGTTTGGTCTGCATCCACTGCCTCATCCTTTTTTTTTTTTTTTTTTTGTAATTGGTGCTGCTCCATTGAATTTCAATTAACTCTCATCTATTAGTGTGACACGCTTCCATCCGTATCCAATACATTGGTTGCAAACACTAATAGAAGTACAGAGCGGAGCCTTTCAGAGCTAGTGAACAGTTGTGTGCAGTGTTCACGGCTGTCTGGGAGGTCTCTTTGTGAGTGCAGATCACGCTCAAGTTAGTTCTTCAACCACTTCCTTTAGGAGTCTGCTAAGCGTGTGTCACTGCCTCATCCTTTGTTTTTTTTGTAATTGGTGCTGCTCCATTCAATTTCAATTAACTCTCATCTATTAGTGTGACGTGCTTCCATCCGTATCCAATACATTGGTTGCAAACACTATAGAAGTACATAAAGGAGCCTTTCAGAGCTAGTGAACAGTTGTGTGCAGTTTTCACGGCTGTCTGGGAGGTCTCTTTGTGAGTGCAGATCACGCTCAAGTTAGTTCTTCAACCACTGCTGGTAGGAGTCTGCTAAGCGTGTGTCACTGCCTCGTCCTTTGTTTTTTTTTGTAATTGGTGCTGCTCCATTCATTTTCAATTAACTCTCATCTATTAGTGTGACGCGCTTCCATCCGTATCCAATACATTGGTTGCAAACACTATAGAAGTACATAAAGGAGCCTTTCAGAGCTAATGAACAGTTGTCTGCAGTGTTCATGGCTGTCTGGGAGGTCTCTTTGTGAGTGCAGATCACACTCAAGTTAGTTCTTCAACCACTGCTGGTTGGAGTCTGCTAAGCGTGTGTCACTGCCTCATCCTTTTAATTTTTTTTTTGTAATTGGTGCTGCTCCATTCAATTTCAATTAACTCTCATCTATTAGTGTGACGCGCTTCCATCCGTATACAATACATTGGTTGCAAACACTATAGAAGTACATAGCGGAGCTTTTCGGCTGCTTTGCGGCCTGCAGGACCAGACAGATTAGTATTACCCTATTTTTTGTAGCCTTATCTATTGCATTCTAGTTTCCTGCATTGTAATAGCTACAAAAATTTTGTGAGTGATACTATCGATTGTACATCTTTTGTCCCAATCCCAACCTTTGTTTTTTTGGTGAAAAACACAAAAAAGTTAATAAAGTTCACCAAACACTACACTTGCTAGGCCACATTAGCTGATATTAAAGTGTAGTCCACACTTAATAAACTTAGTGTTTCTTATACCTGTTAGCAGCTGTTCAGGAATAAGCACACTAAGGCCTTAGTACTTTTCTGCCTATCTTTATCAATCTACCAAGATGAAGAAGGCAGGGAGTAAGGCACGTGGTCGTGGGTGTGGAGTTTCAGCAGAGAGAGGACGTGGGGATTCTGCGCCTGCTGCAGTCACCAGTGACACAGCATCCACCAGTTTTCCCCGTGAGCGGTCCTTTATGCGCAGTTTTGTAGGAGCTCGGCGTACCCCCCTGCTGCGGGAAGAACAAATTGAAGCCGTTGTCAGTTGGATGGCAGCTAACGCATCGACTTCAATTGCTTCCACCTCCTCTCAGGACCAGAGCACTGTTGAGCGACCATCTGTCTCTTCACCACCTGCCAAATTGCCCAGTCAGTCAGAGAGCTCTGTGCAGGAGCCAACTCAGTCTCTACTTCTGTTCTCTGAATCTGTTGGCTTGGAAAGAGGGGGCCAGTTAAGCAGCATTCTAGAATGTGAAGAAGAGGGAGTATGCAGTGATGCGCAACTGCTTTGTCTCTGAATCTGAAGAGGAGGGTGAGCCAGTGCTGATGGTCAGCACACTGCAGAACGCATCTGATGATGATGAGACTCAGGTGCCAGTTTCTGTTGCGCATGGTGCTGGCCAGACGACCCAACAGCAGCAGGTGTTGGAAGAGGGTAGTGGAGATGATGAGGTCCTTGACCCATCATGGTGTGAGGAGCAGGAAGGTGGTGGGAGCAGCTCTGAGGAAGAGATTCCCCCAACAGTCCAAACAGGAGGGAGAGGTAGGCTGCAGACTCGGTTGCCTGTAGCCTCCACTTTGGCACCCGTTCGGAGCAGTTCTCTTCCAAAAGCCAAAACGGGCGCGCCCAGGACTTGCAGTGCGTGGTCCTTTTTTGACTCAGTTGCAGATGACATTTGCTATGTCAAATGCAAGCTGTGTAATCAAAAAGTCAAAAGAGGTAAAAGTGCCAGCAACCTCAATACCACTAATATGTGGAAACATGTGCGGACCAAGCACGTGGTGGAGTTACAAAGACACACTGGAGACGTAGGCCAACCTACAGCACCACCTACATCTTCAGCTTGTGTTGGAGCCTCTTCCTCCAGCTCACACACAGCTGTTTCGGCTTCCTCACAGGATCGCCATGGAAGAACCTCTGTCACTGGTGTACAGAGACCCAGTGTAATTCCACCCACAGCACCAAGTTCCCTGTCATCCTCACACTCCCAGGACACTCTACAGCCATAGGTAGCACAGGCATGGGAGAAAAGGTGGCCCTACTCAGCAAACCATCCCCGAGCACAGGCTCTGAATGCTGGCATTGCAAAACTCCTGTCCCTTGAAATGCTGTCATTCAGGCTGGTGGAGACTGACACATTCCGTAACTTAATGGCATTGGCAGTCCCACAATACAACGTGCCCAGCAGCTTTTAATTCAGCAGGCAAGCCGTCCCTGCCCTGCAAAAGCATGTGGAGGGAAAAATTAAACATGCGCTACTAAACACCATCAGTAGCAAGGTCCACCTGACCACCGATGCGTGGACCAGTACCCATGGACAGGGACGATACCTTTCCCTCACTGACCATTGGGTCAATGTTGTGGAGCCGGGTACAGATCTTGCGAGTGGCGCTGTACGTGTTCTGCCAACTCCAAGGATTGCAGGAATCCAGTCTGTACACATTGACTCCTCCTCCTACTCCAGTTCCTCAGAATCATCGCTGCAGGAGCCGTCACGGTCTACCTCCACATGGACCCGTGAATGCTTACCTGTTACGACTGATATGAGCACAGCCGTGGCCAAACGTCAACAGGCCGTCCTGAAATTAATTTTAATGGGGAATCGAATCCACACAGAGCAGGAGCTCTGGAATGCCACAAAGCAGGAGAGCGACGTGTGGTTTGTGCCAGCGAATCTCCAGCCAGGCTTGGTAGTGTGTCACAATGGCCGAAATCTGGTGGCAGCTCTGGGCCTAGGCAACCTCACTCACATACCATGTCTGGCACATGTGCTCAACTTGGTCGTGCAGAGTTTTTTGAGGGACTATCCGGATCTTGATGCACTGCTGCACAAGGTCCGCCTAGAGTGCGCTCATTTGCGTCGTTCCAGCATGGCCAGATCGCGCATTGCAGCTCTGCAATGCCGATTCCGCCTTCCGGAACATCGCATCATATGTGACCTACCCACCAGGTGGAATTCCACGTTACATATGTTGGAGCGGTTGTGTGAGCAGCAGGCAGTAGTAATGGAGTACCAGCTGCATCAGGCGCAATCAACTCGCAATTTGTGCCGATCACACTTCAGCACCACTGAGTGGCCCTCTATGAAGGACACCTGCCACGTTTTGCGTGTTTGATGACTCAATGCGGATGGTGAGTGCAGATGATACGCTAGTCAGCATGACTGTCCCCCTTATCTGCCTGCTTCAAAAAACACTGCAAGCACTAAGGGATGAGGTTTTGGAAGAGGTGGAGGATGAGGAGTCACAAATTCCATCACCTTCTGGACAGTCAGTGCAACATGGTTCCTCACAAAGGCCTAGGCAGGGGACACTTTGTGAGGAGGATGAGGAGGAGTCAATGTAGGAGGAACACATCGCTCCAGAGGGAGGTACACAATGCTCTAGTCAGTATGTAGAGCGAGGGTGGGGTGATGCAGAGCAGGCAGAGATGACGCCTCTTGCAGGGGACAGCGTTTCTTGGCCAGTTGGGAGTCTGCAGCACATGGTTGATTTCATGCTGCAGTGCCTGAGAAACGAATGCCACATCGCCCAAATTCTCACCACGTCTGATTATTGGGTGTACACCCTCCTAGACCCTCGCTACTGGGACAACTTACAAAGCCTCATATCAAAAAACTGACCGGCACATCCAAACATAGATCCAGTGTGAACAGGTGCTAAACCCAGAGTCACCAACTCATGCACATACAAGAAAAAAGGGTAGCACACTGCAGCGCTATAGCTTGCAAACACGAAATATGAAAAATGAATTGCATCACTGCCTTAGAAATATGAAAAATTGAGAAGTCTTAGCGCATAAGATGGCCAAATTATGTGTGCCTGATAGTGTTGAGCGATACTGCTCGATATCTAAAAATATCGGATCGGAATGGTATCGCCGATATCACTAAATATCGTCGATATCCGATTCCGATTCCGGAAGTCCAATGTAAGTCTATGGGAACAAAATATCGCAACTAAAAAAACACTTTCTTTCGTTGTAAACACAAAATATACACACATAGAATACATATATATATATATATATATATATATATATACATGTCATTGTGACATATATATACATATATTTATAGTTTATACACTTCTACATAGTAAAATAGACTCTGATTCAATTGCGGGGTAAAGCCGTGACATACCCCATAGAAGTTGACGGGCTCGGTACCGAGTACCCCAAAACCTCTGGCTTTGTGCGACTCAACTTGGGCGTCACGAACAGGATTCTATAGCTCGCTATAAGGAAGTCCTGTGTGCCTGAATTGAACTGGTTTTGTGCTTGAGAATTGCTAAAATCATCAGAGAATGTATTTGCCATTTTTCCGCCATATCTGCGTCACGACGAGGCACTGGTGAAGAAGAAGGGCGTGCTCTTCGTGGGTGTACACTCACTCAGTGGCTCGAAAGCGATGGCCGACCACTCTAAATGGTACTGCAATGTAAGATCGTGCCCCACAGCTCTTGAGTTCCGCCTCCTCATACTCCTCAGTGTGCGGAAACTAACGTGAAGGTCCCGCCTCCCTACGAAAGAGGGGCCCTCTCCAGATGCTAATGACACATGTGACTTGGCAGAGATGGCTAATGGACACGAGCAGAAGTGTGAAGGGATGGAGCAGTCAGAGCTCTCCCCCCACGGAAGCGACCCGATTGCCACGGAACCACCGTTGGGCACCCGGCCTGGAAACCCTCCTACGCTGCAAGAAGCGGAGGATACCCTAAGAGGCCTGGCCCGGCACCGGGAGGAGGTCGCCAGGATGGAAGCCAGCTGGCGTGCCCTAAAACTAAACTTGGAGCGGCGCCAATCCCTCTTACCTGAAGTGTCTGTACCGGAAGGTGAGGCACCCGTTCTAGTAGAGGAGTCCGTGCGGGCATCCCAGCCCTTGCAATGTGATCCGGTTGACGTTGTCGCAGTGGAGGCACCCGTTCCTGCAAAAAACGCCGCACCAGCACCCCAGATCCCGCTGTCTGCCCCGTCGCTGAGACAGAAGAAGCGACTCCCGTCCTCATGGAGGAGGCCACGCAGGCACCAGAGGTCTACCTGTCTGTACCGGAGCCCCGACTGTCATCTGTTCCAGAGCCGGCTGCTTCCTCCGCAGGTGAGCGCCGCCAGGACTGTCGGGCGCCAGGAGAGCTGCCGCAAACCGGACATCGTAAGCTGCAGTTTGATGGTGGAGACATGGAGATGCTGGTGGAGGAGAATTACAACCGGCGTCAGGAGGAAGAGTGGAGACGTTGGGAGCGGGAAGCAGAGCGACAAAGGGAGCAGCGAGAATCCCAAAAGCTTCGGCAACGTAACCTGGAGAAGGACCGGGCAGATAAGGACCGGATGAGAAAAGATAAAGGAACCCTGTGGGAGCCGCGGCGTAAGGGTGCAGTACGGAACTTTAAGTTAAAAGGTGGTTGGGGCTTCATCCAGGAGCCTGGACTTTATTTAGAAGTGTTTGTGACCCGGCGGGACGTGGAGACTCACCTCCCAGAAGGACACCCGGGGAGGGACCTGTTGCCAGGAGACTTGGTAACTTACACCCGACACTGGGGTTACAATGGATGGTATGCCCTAAATGTCACCAGGTGCGACCCCTGGTCCCAGAGTGTCAGGAACCTGTGAGACCCTCGGAGCCTTCAGCCTCCCACATCCAGGCCTCTGCACAAGTGCCCACCCCACGCCGTAAATCTCCCCAGCCTCCCTCAGTGGTCTCCTCAGCAGCCCCAGCTATGGACATGATAACGATAGCTGGCCCGTACCCGGCGCCTGTTAGGCCCCCTGTGGTTCTTTCAGTCCGGGACATAGGGCTCCAGACCCGGAGGGAGATGAAAGAGGTGGCCACACAGACACAGATAGCGGGTCACGACTTGACTGTACAGGCCACACGACGTCATCAGGTCCTGGTGGTCCTTGGTGTCTCGGATGTTTGGCAAGCATCAGAAGAGTACCAGGTGGTACCTGGAACACCCCTGCCAAAGAATTATAAATAACCCGGACAGGGTCCCTGTATGTAAATAGTTAAATTGTTGATGTACCCGGACGGGTGAATGTTCATAAAAAAGTTTTTTAATTTAATAAAAAACACAACACAGTTTTCATTACTTTTATTACAGTCTCATCCTGCGACGCCATCGATCTCCTGTAAAAAAATGAAAAAAAAAAACAGCAGTATACCACCTGTCCGACGCAGTCCATAGTAACGAGTGTCCCACGACGATCCAGCTCTGCTACATCAGAATGACATCAGAGGCAGGCAGGCAGGCAGGCAGAGCCTGTCATCCTGGCGCAGCACAGCTGATTACCTGCTTCCCGGTGGTGACGTCATCGGACTGGTTTACGGCCGGGATTACCCTGCAGTCACTGCAGTTATCGCGAAAAACTGCATGTGACCGCCAGGGAGAAGATAATGGCGGCCATCAAGCAGTCCAGGACGTGACCGCCGGAGATCTTCTGCCAGGTAAGTGCCGCTGACTCCTGACGGACACTCACAGTGACAGTGACAAATCCGATTCCGGTATCCGATATGACGAAAATATCGGTACAGGTATCGAAAGCCCGATACAGCTAATATCGGCCGATACCTGATATTTGCAGTATCGTATCGCTCAACACTAGTGCCTGATAGTCACGTCAAGGCTATTCTCGTATATCAGGTCCTAACTAATGCCAATCCTCGCTTAGAAAAGTCTGTCTGCATGGGAACATATGAATCCTCTCTTAAGACTAAAATCTACATCTCTGTGGAGGGGTAATGAACCTGGTGTAATTAAAAAGCCTGTGACCAACAGGTGGAGTGCTCAAGTAGAAGGTAAATGAATACATATCAAAAACCTGACCTGCACATCCAAACATAGATCCAGTGTGAACAGGTGCTAAACCCAGAGTCACCAACTCATGCACATACAAGAAAAAAGGGTAGCACACTGCAGCGCTATAGCTTGCAAACACGAAATATGAAAAATGAATTGCATCACTGCCTTTGAAATATGAAAAATTGAGAAGTCTTAGCGCATAAGATGGCCAAATTATGTGTGCCTGATAGCCACGTCAAGGCTCTTCTCGTATATCAGGTCCTAACTAATGCCAATCCTCGCTTAGAAAAGTCTGTCTGCATGGCAACATATGAATCCTCTCTTAAGACTAAAATCTACATCTCTGTGGAGGGGTAATGAACCTGGTGTAATTAAAAAGCCTGTGACCAACAGGTGGAGTGCTCAGGTAGAAGGTAAATGAATACTGTGAGACAGTGAGGGTATGTGTGTTGAATGGGGTGTACATTTCACCTAGGTACTTTGCTGACGGGTATAAGGGAAATGTATGGCTTTGTAAACCTAGTGGTAGAGAAAGGTCACTACACCTTACATTCAGTACACACTTGCAGCTCAGGCCTGAAACCACTCAGGTGTTAATTAGGAAACCAGAAGTAGGTGTCTGGGAATACAGACAGAGAGCTCGCTTAGTCTGGACAAGGAGTCCAGGCACAAGAAGGAGTCTCCAGGAGTATGAGCTGTCTCAGTCTGGGTGCTCGATGTACCCCGGACACAGGAGTAGTCTCTGTGAAAATCCATGCTGGTAGCTGCTGAATAGGAGGGGAGCTCTCTCAAGTCTGGACGTTGAAGGTGCCTTCAGACACAAGGAGGAGACTCTGTGAAACTCCATGCTGGTAAATGCTGAACATATGTGTTGTTTTGGCCCAGGCTGTTAGAGTCTGGTCCCGGATAGTGAGGGACATTATCTGTGTGTAGTGAGTAGCTGAAGCGGCTCAGATTTTCTGTTTATGATTTGGTTTTGATCACCTTCTGTTTGCTGTGGACTTTAATAAAGCTGGTTGCGGCAAGTTTGCACCAGAACTGCTGTCTGAATGAACTGTTTCTGTGCCACTCCGTCTACCCGGACGGCGATCCCAGAGCTATATCCCCTGAAAAGCTTACAATTGGTGCTAGAATGCTGAGGCAGCACAGTGGCTAGAGACAGCAATAAAGGAGAAACGTCTGTTGGAGCAGTCTTAAAGAGACAGTGCCCTAATAGAATTTGCAAACAAAAAAAAAAAAAAGTGTCTGCACAGCAAAGCTGAATTTTCTGTGGAAAAGACTGTGGAGTGTGTATGTCTTGAGTGAAGACTGCCGTTGTTGAGACAGAGAAGTCTGACAGCATGGACGACGAGTGTGGATACAAGCATCTTGCTGTGACTCAGTGGGGTCACGAAGGCATCTTGCTGTGACTCGGTGGGGGTTACGAAGATTGTCGTCGCACTCAAATCCGGTTTTTGGCTGCAACTCGGCGGGGTTGCGAAGATTGTCGTCGCACTCAAATCCAGTTTTGCTGTGGCTCGGCGGGGCCACGAAGATTTTTTCAAGGGAAAGCGGTGAAGTTCTGGTGTGAACAGTGCTCCGCGATGGCTGTGAACGGAGCAACGAATGGGTCTGACGAGTCGGACCGCATATTTGAGAAATGTCTACTGGACATGCAACTGGACATGGTGCGGGAGCTGTGGGCACCGTATAGAATGGAGGCAGTGGACCATTCTATGGACTCTCCGGGGGTGCCAGTGTTGTCACAGAGTGCCCGGGGAGGTGGTAAGAGATGTTGTGAACTGAGTCCTAAGACTACTGCTGATTTTTTGTGTAAAAATTACCCTGCCAGTGTGGTTGTTAAAAAGGGGGCGGAGTCTAAAAAAGGGGCGGATTTTCACAAGAGTGTAGAGTGTGGAAAACTGAAAATTGTTACTGGTGGTGGGTTGGTACCTCCTAAAAATGACAATTTGACCGTTGATAACGGGGTAGCTCCAGTAGAAGGGGGTGACGTCAAAGTGGGAGGTGACCTGTTAGTCCACAACACCATGGGGAGTGACACAGACCCCGTAGCTGACTGGGACACTATGAAAGTAAAAAGTGAGGTCAGTCAGGAGAGGCTAGACGAGGGAAGAGAGTCCCCCTCTCGTCGTCGACGGCGCAAGGGCCACAAAAAGGTTGTTCCGGTAGTACTCGCTGAAAATGAAAATGAAGAGAATGTAGTACTGTCTGCCTATGCTTCAAGTGTGGATTCTCCTTTAGAGGTAGAAGAGGAGGGGGCCAGTCATGGCCAAGAGCTGGAACCTATTCGGCTGCAGTATCAGAGTGACATGCTGCAATTATGTGAAAACCTGGAGGACGTGTCCTCAGACCAGCGAGATCTAGAAGGAAGCAACGAGGAAGTTACCCTGTGGAAAGAGATGTTCCACGCCATTAAAGAGGACCGCCGCAAAATCAAGGAAGAGGTTTTGCAGTTGAAGCGTGAGAAGGAGGCGCTGCAGGATGGAGTTTCTGGAAGTGAACAAATCCTAGAACGACTGCGCGAACAGCTCAACCAGGAGCTGTGTGACTCCAAGAAGGAGTGTGCTGAACGCAGTAGGGAACTGCAACAGATTAAGAGAGATTATGTGGATCTCCTCAGGGTCAAAGAAAAACTAGAAGAGGATAAGATGGATGCAGAGCAAATGCGCCAGGTGGTTGAGACCACTCTGCAGGACACCCGTGATGAAAATGGTGATCTGCGCAGAAAGACCCTAGGTCTGGAAGCTCAGGTGAAGGAGCTACAGATGTCCTGTGATACTCTCCAGAAAGCGGAGATGCGCCTTAAGGAAAAGCTAAGCCAAATGGAAGCTGAGCGGGAAAAGATGGAGGAGTCCATCAGAGAAGCTACAGACCAGGGCCAGGAGTTAGCCACTGGAGATGAGAGGTGTAAAGCAGATACTTCCTCGAGTGATGTGAGTTCGGATGATTCGGTGGATGTCGGAGCCGAGATCAAGGAGCTCAAGGAGTGGTTACAAGCCCAGTGGACGCAAGAGAAGCTTCAGAGACGGGCAGCTGAGAGGCGAATGGCGGAACTAGAGGAAGAAGTTCTCGGGCTTAAAAGTCGCCTGATAAAGTGTCACTCGGTGAACAAGGCCTCCTTGGAGAAAGAAAAGGGCAAACATATTGCACTCGCTCCCTTTTGCCAGGAAAAGATAGACCTGAGGAGAGCTAAGAGTGTGGTAACGGAAGATAAATGTGAAATGGAAGTGGTCAGGACGGAAATTCACGAATTTGTAGCTGTGAGTCAGCTCAGAAGAAGCGTAAAGGGGGAAGAAGCTGAAAGTCAGTTGTCCCTGAACCCTGAGCTGGTTGATCGTCTGGAAACCACTGGTGAGACCGAAGCGTGTCGGTACAAGAGCCTCGTAGATGTACCCGAGGACTTGAGAGAAGAATGCACCCGTGAGTCTGTGCATGAAGCGTTTAGGAAGGCCGTGGGAGCCTGTAAGGTGTACTCGACCTCAGGAGCTAAACAGCTGGTGGTCTTGTCCACGACCGAAGTTACAGTGAAGAGGGTGGCAATCCTAAGTGACATGCACTGGCGATGTATTCGCACAAAGCGGTTTCTCCGGTTGAAGACAGAACAAGCCGTTAGACAACTGAAGCTTATGAGAAATGCTCACAGTCTGCGGGAAAAGGTCATCCGGGTGCCTCATGTTCTGCTGAGAAAGCTGATTGGGAGAAATGGCCGAGCCATGCAGATGATGGTGAAGAGGTCTGGTGTTGTGAAAGTAAGCAGTCCACGTGATCGTCGGGACTGGATACCAGATGAAGACGGCATGGTGTCATTCTACGCTATAGGAACGGAAGAAAGTCTGGAATATGTGCGCATGCTGGTGGCGTACCGTGTGACCTACCTGCGAGAGGTAGAACAATTGAATCTCGCTAGACAGCGAGTAGATAGACAGCATCATCTGAGCAGCAGAAGATGGCAGCCGTCTACTGAGGGTAGTGGGCATGGGTTTAGAGGTAGTGAGACCTCCAGTAACTCAGGTTTGAGAGGCCCATACAGACGACCCGATAGAGTACGAGACAGTACGAAGTCTAACCGGACCTTAGATACCCAGGCAAGACCTGACAAGGTTACGATTGACCGCTGGGAACGGAGGGGAGACCTGACAAGGTTACGACCCGGAAATGTGACTGGACGAAGTCTGTGACAATGACAGACAGTAGGTCCCTAAGGAAGGAACGAATGTCATTGACTAATATTCCGGGGGGCTGAACAGAGCAATGGACAAGTACATGGTCTCTGTGTGAACTGTGGGTTGAGGTGATTGGATGTATTTTTGTGTTCAAACCTACAAGTTTGGAAGGGGGGGGAATAGGTAATGCAGCCCTGGGCTGGCGTTCCTGTAATGGCTCAGTGTGTGTGTTTTGACTGTCCATGTTCCTTCCCCCAGCTGACTAGTCACATGACTGTGACATCACACAGGTCCTTTTACACACACACAAGTCTGAACACATGACTATGACATCAGCTCAGGTCCCGTGTGTGGGTGTGTGTAAGGGTATATAAACCCTGCTTAATTGGAGACAGGTGTGTCAGTGATAGGCGTCAGGCCTGTTTCCTGTTCCCCTGGTGTGGGGGACACCGTTTATGTGAGGCCGAGTGAAGCCTGACTGCCTGAAAGGTCAGAGACTGGATCCTGTGTGGATGCTAGTGGCCTTGGAAGGTAAATGGACGGTAGTGAAGATGAAGTTGATGATGGCCATGACTGGTCCGGAGTTCACTGTCTCTTTTGGATTGTTGACCAGCCCTCCGGTCTGGATGACCAGCCCTCGGTCTGGAGAAGAGGGGGGGATATGTGAGACAGTGAGGGTATGTGTGTTGAATGGGGTGTACATTTCACCTAGGTACTTTGCTGACGGGTATAAGGGAAATGTATGGCTTTGTAAACCTAGTGGTAGAGAAAGGTCACTACACCTTACATTCAGTACACACTTGCAGCTCAGGCCTGAAACCACTCAGGTGTTAATTAGGAAACCAGAAGTAGGTGTCTGGGAATACAGACAGAGAGCTCGCTTAGTCTGGACAAGGAGTCCAGGCACAAGAAGGAGTCTCCAGGAGTATGAGCTGTCTCAGTCTGGGTGCTCGATGTACCCCGGACACAGGAGTAGTCTCTGTGAAAATCCATGCTGGTAGCTGCTGAATAGGAGGGGAGCTCTCTCAAGTCTGGACGTTGAAGGTGCCTTCAGACACAAGGAGAAGACTCTGTGAAACTCCATGCTGGTAAATGCTGAACATATGTGTTGTTTTGGCCCAGGCTGTTAGAGTCTGGTCCCGGATAGTGAGGGACATTATCTGTGTGTAGTCAGTAGCCGAAGCGGCTCAGATTTTCTGTTTATGATTTGGTTTTGATCACCTTCTGTTTGCTGTGGACTTTAATAAAGCTGGTTGCGGCAAGTTTGCACCAGAACTGCTGTCTGAATGAACTGTTTCTGTGCCACTCCGTCTACCTGGACGGCGATCCCAGAGCTATATCCCCTGAAAAGCTTACAATACATATCAAAAAACTGACCGGCACATCCAAACATAGATCCATTGTGAACAGGTGCTAAACCCAGAGTCACCAACTCATGCACATACAAGAAAAAAGGGTAGCACACTGCAGCGCTATAGCTTGCAAACACGAAATATGAAAAATAAATTGCATCGTCACAGGCTTTTTAATTACACCAGGTTCATTACCCCTCCACAGAGATGTAGATTTTAGTCTTAAGAGAGGATTCATATGTTCCCATGCAGACAGACTTTTCTAAGCGAGGATTGGCATTAGTTAGGACCTGATATACGAGAAGAGCCTTGACGTGGCTATCAGGCACACATAATTTGGCCATCTTATGCGCTAAGACTTCTCAATTTTTCATATTTCTAAGGCAGTGATGCAATTCATTTTTCATAATTTCGTGTTTGCAAGCTATAGCGCTGCAGTGTGCTACCCTTTTTTCTTGTATGTGCATGAGTTGGTGACTCTGGGTTTAGCACCTGTTCACACTGGATCTATGTTTGGATGTGCCGGTCAGTTTTTTTATATGTATTCATTTACCTTCTACCTGAGCACTCCACCTGTTGGTCACAGGCTTTTTAATTACACCAGGTTCATTACCCCTCCACAGAGATGTAGATTTTAGTCTTAAGAGAGGATTCATATGTTCCCATGCAGACAGACTTTTCTAAGCGAGGATTGGCATTAGTTAGGACCTGATATATGAGAAGAGCCTTCACGTGGCTATCAGGCACACATAATTTGGCCATCTTATGCGCTAAGACTTCTCAATTTTTCATATTTCTAAGGCAGTGATGCAATTCATTTTTCATATTTCGTGTTTGCAAGCTATAGCGCTGCAGTGTGCTACCCTTTTTTCTTGTATGTGCATGAGTTGGTGACTCTGGGTTTAGCATCTGTTCACACTGGATCTATGCTTGGATGTGCCGGTCAGTTTTTTTATATGTATTCATTTACCTTCTACCTGAGCACTCCACCTGTTGGTCACAGGCTTTTTAATTACACCAGGTTCATTACCCCTCCACAGAGATGTAGATTTTAGTCTTAAGAGAGGATTCATATGTTCCCATGCAGACAGACTTTTCTAAGCGAGGATTGGCATTAGTTAGGACCTGATATACGAGAAGAGCCTTGACTGTTATGTTTCGGTAGCTGAGGAGTGCATGTAAAAAAAAGGGAATACACCAGAGCAGTTGGAATCTATGAGATTGCAGTACCCTGACTAACCACCACAACTAGAGGCAGCCGTGGAGCGTTCCTACGTTGGTCCTAGACGCCTCGTCACAGCCTGAGAAACTAACTACACCTAAAGATAGAAAGAGGAAAGCTATCTGCCCCGGAGCAGATCCCCATAGAACATAGAAAGCCCCCAAACATGTAATGGCGGTTAGACAAGAAGAAATACTGACACAGACAGAAAATAGTATGAGTAAACGTTGGGGCCCAAACTACCTAAATAGAAAAGGATAGGAAGGGCACTTACTGCAATCCCAAAAAACCCTGAAAAGCACCAACTCTACTAATTTCAAAAAACACCTGAGATCACACGACCTCTACCACCTAAATTAGTTCTCTGGTGTAACAAAATCAAAACAGCAGCCACTGAAAAAACTGGAAAAAGCAAATGTACAAACATCAGTGGCTGAACTAAACTGAGAGGGCAAAAGCCCCCGGAGGGGACCCTGAAGGCCCCCAAAGAAGTGCAGGACAAAATGCAAAAATCAAGCACAAAAAACAAAAAGAAGAAAATGTCTTATCTGTTAGCAGAAGATGCAGACACGACACAGCAGGCTACAAAGGAAACAGGAATCAAGGATTGAGACCAGAACAATTGATCACCGGCAACCCTGATGGGAAGGCGACTCCCTTATATAAGACCAGTCAGTAACACCTGATTCCCAATCCTCACAATCTTCACTGGACAGTCCAGTACCGCTTGTAACCACCAGAGGGAGCCTCTGCTCAGAACTCATTTCAAGTCCATTCACAACAGTACCCCCCTTGAGGAGGGGTCACCGAACCCTCACTTGAGCAACCAGGTCGGTCAGGATGAGTTCTATGATACGCACGGGTGAGTCTCCTAGCATGGATGTCCGAAGCAAACACTCAAGAATTGTCTTCCTGACCATAACCTCTCCACTTAACCAAATACTGGAGTTTCCGTCTAGAAAAACGAGAATTCAATATTTTCTCAACCACAAACTCCATATTGCCCTCAACCAGAACAGGGTCAGGAGGCAAAGCAGTAGGAACCACTGGCTCAACAAACCTCTTCAACAAGGACTTGTGGAACACGTTATGGATCTTAAATGTCCCTGGAAGAAGAAAACGAAAAGAAACAGGATTAAGAATCTCCATGATCTTATAAGGTCCAATGAACCTAGGCTTAAATTTAGGAGATGCCACTCTCATAGGAATATTTTTTGAGGACAACCAGACCAAGTCCCCCACTTTAAACCGAGGACCATCAGTCCTATGCCGGTTAGCAAACCGCTGGGCCCTCTCTTGAGAGAGGGACAACCTCTCCACTACCTGGTCCCAAATCTGTTGCATACGCTCCACAACAGAGTCAACACCTGGACAGACAGAAGCCTCCGTCTGTCCTGAAGAAAATCGAGGGTGAAACCCAGAATTACAGAAAAATGGAGACATCAAAGTGGCAGAGCTAGCCCTATTATTAACAGCAAACTCAGCCAAAGGCAAAAAAGAGACTCAGTCATCCTGATCAGCAGACACAAAGCATCTTAGATAAGTCTCCAATGTCTGGTTTGTTCTCTCAGTTTGACCATTGGTCTGAGGATGAAACGCCGAGGAGAAAGACAATTGAACACCAAGTTTAGAACAAAAGGTTCTCCAAAATCTGGAAACAAACTGGACTCCTCTGTCAGACACAATGTTCTCAGGAATGCCGTGTAAACGAACCACGTGCTGAAGGAACAAAGGCACCAATTCAGAGGAGGAAGGCAACTTAGGTAATGGCACAAGATGTATCATCTTGGAAAACCTATCACAAATCACCCAGATGACGGTCATTCTCTGAGAAACAGGGAGGTCGGAAATGAAATCCATAGAGATATGGGTCCATGGTCTCTTGGGCACAGGCAATGGCATCAACAAACCACTAGAGCGAGAGCAAGGCTTGGAGCGAGAGCAAGTCCCGCAGGACTGCACAAATTCCCTGACATCACGAGACAAGGTAGGCCACCAAAAGGACCGACTAACCAAGTCTCTGGTACCAATAATTCCGGGATGACCAGCCAACGCGGAACAATGAATCTCAGACATCACACTCTTTTTCCACTGGTCCGGGACAAACAATTTCCCAACAGGGCAGCGCTCGGGCCTATCCTCCTGACACCCTCCAGAGCCAGTCTCAAATTGGGCGAGATGGCGGAAAGAACTACACCTTCTTTCAAAATAACAGAAGGATCAGATAACTCAGGAGAGTCCGCAAGGAAACTCCTCGAAAGGGCATCCGCCTTAACATTCTTAGTGCCAGGAAGAAAGGAAATCACAAAATTAAAACGTGTGAAAAACAAGGCCCACCTGGCCTGTCTAGGATTAAGTCGCTTGGCAGATTCCAGATAAACCAGATTCTTATGGTCAGTAAGGACCACCACCTGATGTTTGGCTCCCTCCAGCCAATGTCTCCACTCTTCAAAAGCCCACTTCATGGCCAATAACTCCCGATTACCCACGTCATAATTACGTTCAGTAGGAGAAAATTTTCGAGAGAAAAAGGCACAAGGGTTACTTTTAGAGGTCTCTGGATCTCTTTGGGACAAAACGGCACCTGCCCCAATTTCAGAGGCATCAACCTCCACCTGAAATGGCAGAGAAACATCAGGCTGCCGTAGAACAGGAGCAGAAGTGAATCTCTGCTTAAGTTCCTGAAATGCAGAGACTGCCTCAGGAGGCCAATTCACCACATCAGAACCCTTTTTGGTCAAATCAGTTAATGGTTTAACAATAACCGAGAAATTACCAATAAATTTACGATAAAAATTGGCAAAACCCAAAAATCTTTGAAGAGCCTTTAATGAAGTAGGTTGGACCAAATCACAGATGGCCTGAACCTTGACCGGGTCCATTTCAATAACAGATGGGGACAAAATGAATCCCAAAAATGAGATCCTCTGTACGCCAAAAAGACACTTTGATCCCTTCACATACAGAGCATTCTCTCTCAAAATCTGGAATACAGTTCGAACATGTTTCACATGAGAGTCCCAGTCATTGGAAAAAATCAAGATATCATCCAAATAAACAATCAGAAATTTATCCACAAAATCCCTGAAAATGTCATTCATGAAGAACTGGAAGACAGAAGGAGCATTAGTGAGCCCAAAGGGCATCACAAGGTACTCAAAATGCCCCTCAGGGGTATTAAATGCCGTCTTCTATTCATCCCCGTGTTTGATGCGAATAAAGTTATATGCCCCCCTGAGGTCAAGCTTGGTAAACCAAGTAGCGTTTTTCACCCTGGAAAACAGGTCAGAAATCAAGGGTAACGGATATTGATATTTCACAGTAATTTTGTTCAAAAGACGATAATCAATACACGGCCTTAATGAACCATCCTTTTTGGCCACAAAGAAAAAACCGGCACCTAAGGGTGAAGAGGATGGTCTGATATGACCCTTCTCCAATGACTCCTTGATATAAGACCGCATAGCGTCATGTTCAGGTACAGACAAGTTAAAAAGGCGACCTTTAGGGAATTTACTACCAGGCACTAATTCAATAGCGCAGTCATAGCTCCTATGGGGAGCAAAGGATGCAGATTTACTTTTGCAAAACACATCAGAAAAATCAATCAAAAAGTCAGGAACATCCTGAGCCTGGGGGAAGGCAGAAAAAACAGGAGTGTTTGTATTAACACATTGGCAGCCCCAACTGGTTACAGACACAGATTTCCAATCCAAAACAGGATTATAAGACTGTAACCAAGGGAAACCCAGTACGATAATGTCATGCAGATTATACAGAACCAAAAATTTGCAGCTCTCCTGTTGATCAGGTTCAACCCTCATCATCACCTGAGTAGAGAACTGAGGTTTATTCTTAGCCAAAGGGGTAGAATCGATCCCCAGTAGGGGAATAGACTTCCGTAGGGGTATCAAGGGAAACCCACAACGTTTAGCAAAATCAAAATCCATCAGGTTAATAGCTGCTCCCGAATCAACGAAAGCCTGAGCAGAAAATGAGGACAGAGAGCATATCAGAGTAACAGTTAATAAAAACTTAGTCTGAACACTACCCAAGACAACTGAGCGTGCAAAACGTCTTCCCCGCTTAGGGCAGACTGAAATAGCATGAGAGGCATCACCACAGTAGAAACATAACCCATTGCGTTTTCGAAACTCATGACGCTGTGCCCCAGAAACCACTCTATCACACTGCATGGATTCAGAAGCAGGTTCACAAGGCAACACTATTCCACGCATACTTCTCCGCTCACGCAAACGTCTGTCAATTTGAATCGCTAATGACATAGAATCATTGAGACCAGAGGGGACAGGGAATCCCACCATAACATCCTTTACATTATCTGACAGACCCTTCCGAAAAAGGGCTGCCAAAGCGTCGTCATTCCATTTGGTCAGGACTGCCCACCTATGGAATCTCTGATAGTATAACTCAGCGCCATCAAGCCCCTGATTTAATGCCAACAAGGTTTTTTCAGCTTGATCAGTGACATTAGGCTCATCGTACAATAACCCCAAGGCCTGAAAAAATGCATCAACATCACTCAAAACAGGATCCCCAGGTGTCAGGGAAAAAGCCCAATCCTGAGGATCGCCGCGCAGGAGAGAGATGACAATTTGAACCTGCTGCGCTGCGTCCCCTGAGGACTTAGATTTTAAGGCAAAAAAAATTTACAATTATTTTTGAAATTCAGAAACTTGGCTCGATCCCCCAAAGACAAATCTGGCATGGGAATCCTAGGTTCCACAACAGGCAACCTAGCAAGATAGGTAGCAATACTCCGAACCTCAGTGGCAAGCTGATCCACACGGCCAGACAACTGTGCAAACTCCATTGAGAGAAAAAAAAAATCCTCCCCAGCACCCAGAGATACAGAGGGAAAAAAAAAAATGCAACAAACAGAAAAATATCTCTGACAACTCTGACAACCTTTTTTCTTTCACAATATTTTTCCCTTCTGTGAGTACCATACAATTTTCAATTTTTGGGCCGGTGATACTGTTATGTTTCGGTAGCTGAGGAGTGCAGGTAAAAAAAAGGCAATACACCAGAGCAGTTGGAATCTATGAGATTGCAGTACCCTGACTAACCACCACAACTAGAGGCAGCCGTGGAGCGTTCCTACGTTGGTCCTAGACGCCTCGTCACAGCCTGAGAAACTAACTACACCTAAAGATAGAAAGAGGAAAGCTATCTGCCCCGGAGCAGATCCCCAAAGAACATAGAAAGCCCCCAAACATGTAATGGCGGTTAGACAAGAAGAAATACTGACACAGACAGAAAATAGTATGAGCAAACGTTGGGGCCCAAACTACCTAAATAGAAAAGGATAGGAAGGGCACTTACTGCAATCCCAAAAAACCCTGAAAAGCACCAACTCTACTAATTTCAAAAACACCTGAGATCACACGACCTCTACCACCTAAATTAGTTCTCTGGTGTAACAAAATCAAAACAGCAGCCACTGAAAAAACTGGAAAAAGCAAATGTACAAACATCAGTGGCTGAACTAAACTGAGAGGGCAAAAGCCCCCGGAGGGGACCCTGAAGGCCCCCACAGAAGTGCAGGACAAAATGCAAAAATCAAGCACAAAAAACAAAAAGAAGAAAATGTCTTATCTGTTAGCAGGAGATGCAGACACGACACAGCAGGCTACAAAGGAAACAGGAATCAAGGATTGAGACCAGAACAATTGATCACCGGCAACCCTGATGGGAAGGCGACTCCCTTATATAAGACCAGTCAGTAACACCTGATTCCCAATCCTCACAATCTTCACTGGACAGTCCAGTACCGCTTGTAACCACCAGAGGGAGCCTCTGCTCAGAACTCATTTCAAGTCCTTTCACAACACTTGACGTGGCTATCAGGCACACATAGTTTGGCCATCTTATGCGCTAAGACTTATAAATTTTTCATATTTCTAAGGCAGTGATGCAATTCATTTTTCATATTTCGTGTTTGCAAGCAATAGCGCAGCAGTGTGCTACCCTTTTTTCTTGTATGTGCATGAGTTGGTGACTCTGGGTTTAGCACCTGTTCACACTGGATCTATGTTTGGATGTGCCGGTCAGTTTTTTGATATGTATTGTAAGCTTTTCAGGGGATATAGCTCTGGGATCGCCGTCCGGGTAGACGGAGTGGCACAGAAACAGTTCATTCAGACAGCAGTTCTGGTGCAAACTGGCCGCAACCAGCTTTATTAAAGTCCACAGCAAACAGAAGGTGATCAAAACCAAATCATATAGCTTGCAAACACGAAATATGAAAAATGAATTGCATCGTCACAGGCTTTTTAATTACACCAGGTTCATTACCCCTCCACAGAGATGTAGATTTTAGTCTTAAGAGAGGATTCATATGTTCCCATGCAGACAGACTTTTCTAAGCGAGGATTGGCATTAGTTAGGACCTGATATACGAGAAGAGCCTTGACGTGGCTATCAGGCACACATAATTTGGCCATCTTATGCGCTAAGACTTCTCAATTTTTCATATTTCTAAGGCAGTGATGCAATTCATTTTTCATAATTTCGTGTTTGCAAGCTATAGCGCTTGCAGTGTGCTACCCTTTTTTCTTGTATGTGCATGAGTTGGTGACTCTGGGTTTAGCACCTGTTCACACTGGATCTATGTTTGGATGTGCCGGTCAGTTTTTTTATATGTATTCATTTACCTTCTACCTGAGCACTCCACCTGTTGGTCACAGGCTTTTTAATTACACCAGGTTCATTACCCCTCCACAGAGATGTAGATTTTAGTCTTAAGAGAGGATTCATATGTTCCCATGCAGACAGACTTTTCTAAGCGAGGATTGGCATTAGTTAGGACCTGATATACGAGAAGAGCCTTGACGTGGCTATCAGGCACACATAATTTGGCCATCTTATGCGCTAAGACTTCTCAATTTTTCATATTTCTAAGGCAGTGATGCAATTCATTTTTCATATTTCGTGTTTGCAAGCTATAGCGCTGCAATGTGATACCCTTTTTTCTTGTATGAACTTACAAAGCCTCATCACACCGTTGAACCGGGAGCTTAAAATACGGGAGTACCAAGACACACTGGTGCAATCCATCATGTTCTCCATTCCAGCCGAGAGCACTGCTGCTGCTACTGCTTTACAAAGCAGCTCTGTGCATCGAGGCGGGGGAGGAAGCTCTGCACCAAGAGGGAGCAGAAGCAGCGTCTCTGCACAGGGCAAGACCAGTATGGCCCAAATGTGGCGAAGTTTTGTGTCACCGCCACAAATGTCTACACCATCACAGACGGCTCCAGTCAGCAGGAGGCAACGTTTCCGTCAGATGGTGACAGACTACATGTCTTGCCCTCTCAGTGTACTCCCAGACGGCTCTTCCCCCTTCAAGTTTTGGGTCTCTAAGCTGGATACATGGCCAGAGCTTAGCTAGTATGCATTGGAGGTGCTGGCTTGCCCTGCTGCTAGTGTATTATTGGAGCTTGTTTTTAGTGCCGCAGGTGGTGTACTAACAGACCGTCGCATGCGACTATCCTCCGATAAAGTTGACCGGCTTACTTTTCTGAAAATGAACAAGGCATGGATCTTGCCTGAATTTGCCTGTCCGGTTTCCGATTAAATAACTGGCTGGCAACAGTATCCATGTCTCCTGTTCTGTTCATCTTTGTACCACCTGAACTGTACTCCCTGGGCTCCAACACTGCCAGTTGCTGCTCAGAAGTGCTGTGTGCACAGAGAAAAACACAAGCTCCTGTGTTAGTGGGGTTCAGTAATGCCAGCTGTTCCCCTGCTGTGTGTCCGGCAATAAGTCTCCTGCTCCCTCCACATGCACACAACATCAGATGTCTAACTTGCTCCACATAGGGAAGAGCCGACACCCTGATTGATATGCTCAAAACCCGAAAAACGGCAGCTTTACAACCATAAAATGATGAATTTTAGTACCAAATATGTAAATAAATATAAGCGCATATATGCACATGGCGAGTACAAATGCTAACCAAAAACCCTACATAGGGTATAGGAGTTGAAATGAATGCATAAAAGTACATTTCATAATCCAGTATTGCTGCTTAAGGAACGGTATCTCCACCTGTAAGATACTGCAGACAATGGATGTACGACTAGTCATCATCATCATCATGAGTTATATATGTGACAGACAGTACAAAATACACAGATTGAGGCCAACTGTAAGTTCACACCCCATATATGAAAGGTCCAGCATCTAATCCTGATAATAAGGCGCAATAATCATGCATAACCTCTAAAAAGTGCATCATGCATACTGACAATAGCAAGTTATACCTGCAAGTGCAGGTGAAACAACGGCAACGGATAGAAAATGTTTATGCTATCTAGGTATCACAGTGCATAGCTACTGAAGGACAATGGCGATATAATACTGTACCTCAATAAAGGCAGTGGCACCCCTCATGCTTGTTTGGCTTGTAGCTTCTTCAAGAGGGGACGTGCGTGTTTGGTTGCTCATAGGTGCATATTTATACAGGAAATCAGTCATGATGGCATCTTTGGAGCGGCCCTACCGCTGAAGAACGCTACGCAACGTCACTGCAAGTGAGTGTCATATAATGGCCAGACGCTCCCCTACCCGACGCGTCAGAGCAGGAAGGCAGTGTGGGCAGAAAAACCGTTGCGCAAGCATACATGCACTTCCCCTCTTCAACTTTCTACAAGCAAAAAGCGCATGAGTGCTGGCGCAGCATTTATTGACGTAGAGTATTACATCGCCATTCGCCATCACTGGCTATGCACTGTCTGATACATACATAGCATATACCTTTGCTATCCATTGCCTTTGTTTCACCTGCACTTGAAGGCACCCACAGCAATTTTCACTATGCACGATGCATTTTTTATCAGTTATGCTTGATCATTGATTATTGCGCCATATAACAATAATAATAATAATAATCTTTATATAGTGCCATCATATTCCGCAGCGCTTTACAGTTTAACAGTTTCAAAACACAAGGCATAAGTAACAACGTTAACAATACAATAATTAAAGCAAAATAAGACGACCCTGCTCGTGAGAGCTTACAATCTACAATATTATCATGAGTCCATGCTGGACATTTAATATATGGGGTGTCAAGTAACAGTTTTCCTCAATGAGTGTATTTTTAACTGTCACATATAAATTGTAATGATGATGATGACTAGTGCTACATCCATTGTCTGCACTATATTACGGGTGTACATAGCGTTCCTTAGGCAGCATTCATTTCTTCACAAATGTACTTGTATGCATTAATTTCAACCCCTATATATTTTTTTTGGGTCGTGTTACATTTCTTGTTGCCATGTGCATATATGCGTTTATATTTTAAATGTCTTTATTTCAATATTTTTGAATTCAATGCATCATTTTATGATCCTAGTAAAGCTTACGTTTCTCTTGTTTGGAGTATATACATTTCGATGTGCCACGGAACAAGGCAACTACTCTATATGTGATTTCTACACCCTCCTTGACCCTGGGCTTCAACACCACCAGTTGCTGCTCAGAAGTGCTGGATGCACAGATAAAAACACTCGCTCCTGTGTTTGTGGGGTTCAGTAACGCCAGCTGTTCCCCTGCTGTGTGTCCGGCAATAATTCCTGCTACCTCCAAATAAAAGTTACACCAGAGATTACACTTGCTCATACTAGGCCTCAGCCTACACCCTCCTTGAACCTGGGCTTCAACACCGCCAGTTGCTGCTCAGAAGTGCTGGATGCACAGAGAAAAAACACTCGTTTCTGTGTTTGTGGGGTTCAGTAACGCCAGCTGTTCCCCTGCTATGTGTCTGGCAATAATTCCTGCTACCTCCAAATAAAAGTTACACCAGAGATTACACTTGCTCATACTAGGCCTCAGCCTACACCCTCCTTGACCCTGGGCTCCAACACTGCCAGTTGCTGCTCAGAAGTGCTGGATGCACAGAAAAAAACACTCGCTCCTGTGTTTGTGGGGTTCGGTAATGCCAGCTGTTCCCCTGCTGTGTGTCCGGCAATAATTCCTGCTACCTCCACATGCTCAAAACAACATCACATGTCTAACTGGCTCCACATAGGGATGAGGCTACACCCTGATTGATATGCTCAAAACGAGAAAAACGGCTGCTTTCAAACCCTAAACTGATTAATCGTTGTCCCAAATATGTTACAAAATACTTTTTAAATATAAGTGCATTATGTCGAATACAAATGCAAACAAAAAAGCCTACATATGGTATAGGGCAGTGATGGCGAACCTTGGCACTCCAGCAGTTGGAGAACTACAACTCACAGCATGCCTCAAATGCTGCAAGGTTGCAAGGGCATACTGGGAGTTGTAGTTTTACAACAGCTGGAGTGCCAAGATTAGCCTTAACTGGTATAGGGGTTGAAATGAATGCATACAAGTACATTTAATAATCCATTGTTGCTTAAGGAACGGGATCTACACCTGTAATATAGTGCTAACAATGGATGTAGGACTACTCATCATCATCATTACTTATATTTGTGACAGTAAAAAATACACAGATTTAGGCCAACTCTTAGTTCACGCCCCATATATGAAAGGTCCAGCATCTAATCCTGATAATAAGGCGCAATAATCATGCATAACCTCTAAAAGGTGCATCGTGCATACTGACAATAGCAAGTTATACCTGCAAGTGCAGGTGAAACAACGCCAACTGATAGAAAAGGTTTCTGCTATCTAGGTATCAGAGTGCATAGCGACAGCTGGACAATGGCGATATAATACTGTACCTCAATAAAGGCTGCGGCACACCTCCTGTGTGTTTTGCTTGTAGCTTCTTCAAGAGGGGACGTGCGTGTATGTTTGATCATAGGTGCATGTTTAGTGAGTATAGCAGTCATGACAACGTCTTTGTGTTATCGCTACGCTAGCGCTGATGAACACTGCGCAACGTGACAGCAAGTCAGCGTCATATGATGCACAGACGCTCCCCTACCAAATGCGTCAGAGCAGGAAGCCAGTATGTGCGTCAAAACAAACGTGCAAGCATACATGCACTTCCCCTCTTCATCAAGCTGGAAGAAAAACGAGCGTGAGTGGTGCCGCAGCCTTTATTGAGGTACAGTATTATATCGCCATTCGGCATCAGTGGCTATGCAGTCTGATCGATATATACCTTATCCATCCGTTGTCATGGATGACAGGCATACATAGCAATTTTCACTATGCACGATGCACTTTTTCTAGTCTATGCTTGATCAGATCATTGATTATTGCGCCATATTATCAGGATTACATGCTGGACATTTAATATATGTGCTGAGCCTTTTAAGTAATATTTTTCCGCAATGACTGTATTTTTTACTGTCACATATAACTTGTAATGATGATGATTAGAAGTTGTACATTCATTGTCTACACTATATTACAGGTGTACATACCGTTACTTAGGCAGCATTAATGGATTCTGAAATGTACTTGTATGCATTCATTTCAACCCCTATACCCTTTATTTTTTGTGTTTTTGGTTGCATTTCTTGTCGCCATGTGCATATATGCTTTATATTTTTAATGTCTTTATTTCTATATTTTTTAATTCAATTCATCATTTTATGGTAGTAAAGCTTATCTTTCTCTTGTTTGGAGTATATACATTTTGAAGTGCCACGTAACAAGGCAACTACTCTATATAGTATTTCCACACCCTCCTTGACCCTGGGCTCCAACACCGCCAGTTGCTGCTCGGAAGTGCTGTATGCACAGTCAACACTTGCTCCTGTGTTACTGGGGTTCAGTAATGTCAGCTGTTCCCCTGCTGTGTGTCCGACAAGAAGTCCTGCTGCCTCCAATTTCAAGTTACACCAGATTACAAAGTCTACACCCTGACTGACCCTGGGCTTCAACACCGCCAGTTGCTGCTCGGAAGTGCCGTCTGCACAGTCAACACTTGCTCCTGTGTTATTGGGGTTCAGTAATGTCAGCTGTTCCCCTGCTGTGTAGCTGGCAATGTTTCCTGCTCTGTCCACACTCACCCAAGTTCATATTTTCAACCTGGTCCAATTTGTCCTCTGCCTCCACCCTGTTCTACTCTCATCCCTGGGCTCCAACACCACCAGTTGCTGCTCGGAAGTGCTGTATGCACAGTCAACACTTGCTCCTGTGTTACTGGGGTTCAGTAATGTCAGCTGTTCCCCTGCTGTGTGTCGGCAAGAAGTCCTGCTGCCTCCAATTTCAAGTTACACCAGATTACAAAGTTGCTCATACTAGGCCTCAGCCTACACCCTGACTGACCCTGGGCTCCAACACCGCCAGTTGCTGCTCAGAAGTGCCGTCTGCACAGTCAACACTTGCTCCTGTGTTATTGGGGTTCAGTAATGTCAGCTGTTCCCCTGCTGTGTAGCTGGCAATGTTTCCTGCTCTGTCCACACTCACCCAAGTTCATATTTTCAACCTGGTCCAATTTGTCCTCTGCCTCCACCCTGTTCTATTCTCATCCCTGGGCTCCAACACCGCCAGTTGCTGCTCGGAAGTGCTGTATGCACAGTCAACACTTGCTCCTGTGTTACTGGGTTCAGTAATGTCAGCTGTTCCCCTGCTGTGTGTCCGGCAAGAAGTCCTGCTGCCTCCAATTTCAAGTTACACCAGATTACAAAGTTGCTCATACTAGGCCTCAGCCTACACCCTGACTGACCCTGGGCTCCAACACCGCCAGTTGCTGCTCGGAAGTGCCTTCTGCACAGTCAACACTTGCTCCTGTGTTATTGGGGTTCAGTAATGTCAGCTGTTCCCCTGCTGTGTAGCTGGCAATGTTTCCTGCTCTGTCCACACTCACCCAAGTTCATATTTTCAACCTGGTCCAATTTGTCCTCTGCCTCCACCCTGTTCTACTCTCATCCCTGGGCTCCAACACCACCAGTTGCTGCTCGGAAGTGCTGTATGCACAGTCAACACTTGCTCCTGTTTTACTGGGGTTCAGTAATGTCAGCTGTTCCCTGCTGTGTGTCCGGCAAGAAGTCCTGCTGCCTCCAATTTCAAGTTACACCAGATTACAAAGTTGCTCATACTAGGCCTCAGCCTACACCCTGACTGACCCTGGGCTCCAACACCGCCAGTTGCTGCTCGGAAGTGCCATCTGCACAGTCAACACTTGCTCCTGTGTTATTGGGGTTCAGTAATGTCAGCTGTTCCCCTGCTGTGTAGCTGGCAATGTTTCCTGCTCTGTCCACACTCACCCAAGTTCATATTTTCAACTTGGTCAATTTGTTCTCTGCCTCCACCCTGTTCTACTCTCATCCCTGGGCTCCAACACTGCCAGTTGCTGCTCGGAAGTGCTGTATGCACAGTCAACACTTGCTCCTGTGTTACTAGGTTCAGTAATGTCAGCTGTTCCCCTGCTGTGTGTCCGGCAAGAAGTCCTGCTGCCTCCAATTTCAAGTTACACCAGATTACAAAGTTGCTCATACTAGGCCTCAGCCTACACCCTGACTGACCCTGGGCTCCAACACCGCCAGTTGCTGCTCAGAAGTGCCGTCTGCACAGTCAACACTTGCTCCTGTGTTATTGGGGTTCAGTAATGTCAGCTGTTCCCTGCTGTGTAGCTGGCAATGTTTCCTGCTCTGTCCACACTCACCCAAGTTCATATTTTCAACTTGGTTCAATTTGTCCTCTGCCTCCACCCTGTTCTACTCTCATCCCTGGGCTCCAACACCGCCAGTTGCTGCTCGGAAGTGCTGTATGCACAGTCAACACTTGCTCCTGTGTTATTGGGGTTCAGTAATGTCAGCTGTTCCCCTGCTGTGTAGCTGGCAATGTTTCCTGCTCTGTCCACACTCACCCAAGTTCATATTTTCAACCTGGTCCAATTTGTCCTCTGCCTCCACCCTGTTCTACTCTCATCCCTGGGCTCCAACACCACCAGTTGCTGCTCGGAAGTGTTGTATGCACAGTCAACACTTGCTCCTGTGTTACTGGGGTTCAGTAATGTCAGCTGTTCCCCTGCTGTGTGTCCGGCAAGAAGTCCTGCTGCCTCCAATTTCAAGTTACACCAGATTACAAAGTTGCTCATACTAGGCCTCAGCCTACACCCTGACTGACCCTGGGCTCCAACACCGCCAGTTGCTGCTCGGAAGTGCCATCTGCACAGTCAACACTTGCTCCTGTGTTATTGGGGTTCAGTAATGTCAGCTGTTCCCCTGCTGTGTAGCTGGCAATGTTTCCTGCTCTGTCCACACTCACCCAAGTTCATATTTTCAACTTGGTTCAATTTGTTCTCTGCCTCCACCCTGTTCTACTCTCATCCCTGGGCTCCAACACCGCCAGTTGCTGCTCGGAAGTGCTGTATGCACAGTCAACACTTGCTCCTGTGTTACTAGGTTCAGTAATGTCAGCTGTTCCCCTGCTGTGTGTCTGGCAAGAAGTCCTGCTGCCTCCAATTTCAAGTTACACCAGATTACAAAGTTGCTCATACTAGGCCTCAGCCTACACCCTTACTGACCCTGGGCTCCAACACCGCCAGTTGCTCCTCAGAAGTGTCTTTTCACGGGTACTCCCTCCTGCCCAGCCTGGTTACAGCACGCCAGCTGTTTTCGGGCAGTGTCAACGTCACTTTGCCTCCAATAAGTTGTCCTGTTGCGGTCGGGTTAGCCGACTCTATGGTGCCTGCAGTTTAGGTGCTTCCTATGTGGGCTGCGGGATATGTAACTAAAGGCTGTTTCCGTAGTGCCAATAGGACAAGCATCCCCTGTAGGACTGTGGGATTCGGTAACTGCGGCCGGCTCGCTGCCTTTCAACTTTATTTTTCATGGGTACCTTCAGCTACCCATCTGGGTTCCAGTACCGTCAGCTGGTTCTCAGCAGTGCCTTTGGCCTATGTGCCTTCATCTCAGTATCCGAGTTCCAGCAATGTCTGCTGGTCCTTGGTAGTGCTTTGTAGCACAGGTACCTCCTGCTTAGTAACCATGTCCCAGTACCGTCAGCTGGTCCTCGGTTGTGCCATTGGCTCTGTTCCTTCTGCTGCCCCTCCGGGTTCCAGCACAGTCAGCTGGTCCTCGTTACTTCCATTGTCTCTTGTACCTTCTACTACCCATCCGGGTTCCAGTACCATCAGCTGATTCTCGGCAGTGCCTTTGGCCTAGGTGCCTCCATCTCGGTATCCGAGTTCCAGCAACGTCTGCTGGTCCTTGGTAGTGCTTTGTAGCACAGGTACCTCCTGCTTAGTAACCGTGTCCCAGTACCGTCAGCTGGTCCTCGGTAGTGCCATTGGCTCTTGTTCCTTCTACTACCCATCCGGGTTCCAGGACAGTCAGCTGGTTCTCGGAAGTTACTCAGCCTTCTTGTACCTTCAGCTACATTTCCAACTTGAAGATTTTTTAAATGGTTTTTTGGGTAATCACTCTGGATCTCCCTGACTACGACACTGAAGATGACGACCCTGAAGACGACGACCCTGAAGACCACCCCGAAGAAGACAACGACCCCGAAGACGAGGACCCTGAAGACCACCCCGAAGAAGACGACCCCAAGGACGACGACCATGAAGACGATGAGCCTGAACATCACCACAAAGAAGAACTAAAAGATTACCCAGAAGAAGATCACCAACAGGACAAAGAAGATGAAGACAACCGACAAGATACAGAACAAGAGACAGAAGACCAAGAAGCAGAAGAACAAAAAGCAGAAGAACATTAAGCATAAGACCAAAAATCAGAGCAAAATATATGCTCTAAATTATAAGCAGAAGAAGACTAAGCAGTGTATGGGGGTGAGTCCATTCCTCCTCGTGGTGCCCCTGGAAAATGCCTGCTGTTGCAGGCAAAACTGAACATGGACAAATACTGTTGTAAATCTTTTGTGACAGCAAGAACGGAAGGTGTAATCTTCAAACTTTTACAGATTACAACTACAGGAATGCCTGTCACAAATAAGAATATGATGAAGAAGATGAATAGGAAGAAGTAGAATATGAAGAAGAAGAATAGTTGAATAAGAAGAATATGAAGAATGTTAAAAAAAAAGAATAATAGGAAGAAGTTGAAGAAGAAGATAAATAAGGTGAAGAAGAAGTTGATAAAAAGATGCTGCTGCTGAGGATCATGAAGGAGAAAGTGTGGGAGAAGTAAAAAAGAAGGTGAAGAGCATGGAAGTAGTCAAACATACATATGTGCCAAAATAGAAAAAAGGTTAACAACATAGTCAATTTCTTAGTAACTCCGAACGTCTTAAAAATTTTTTTTATTCCTGCTATTCCTTTTGATTGGGCTAAACCTCTATGCCTTTAATGTCTCCTCCACCTCCCCCAATACATTGTACATTATTCTTAGTTGTTTTCCTCCATGTACAATTAACCTACAAGGAAAGAAAGGGGTTACTTTAATTCCGATATTTTTGTCCCATTGACCTGCATTGATTTCCGGTATCGGAATCAGCGATATCCGATACTTTTTGAGTATCGGGCCGATCCAATCCAATCCGATATTATGCAATATCAGAAAGTATCGCTCAACACTATTCGTGACACAACCCCTTTAATTCATAGCTTTCACATGATCCTCCACATCCTCCTCCACATGTAGAATCCTGTTATTGGCCAGAGTTTATTTCATGGAAAATGTATTCTATGTGCACAATATAGGAATCATTAGAATGTGCAAATCAACATCTTTAATTTAATTTTAATTTATGGACAATTAACCAGACCATCATTTCACTCTAACATTTTGCACATTTTGTGTTTTTTCTTTTACACTCAATACAAAATTTTGATTGTGTTGTACAGAAGTATAAAACTTTTGTATTTAGTGGAAAGTTAGAATATATATTTCTGAATTTCAGTAAATGCCTTTGTAAATGTGTTATTTAAGTAGAGATAGCTATTGCCCAGAGGGGATTAGGAAATTTCCACATATAAATCTGGACGAGCATATCAGCTCCGCTGTGTATCCATCCTATCCTTATCTGTCTGACTGACTCTAAGCAACTGACACTCTCAGCATGTCCATGCCGATAACATAGATAGGTTGCCTTGCTCACACTGTACACAGATTTCTAGCTTTTCCTTGAAAATAATCAATTGTATTTTGTGCATAAATCTTTAAATTATACTAATATATAGCACCTTTCAGATATTTTCTGACACATCATGCTTTACCTACTTTTTTCACTAAAAATGCAGCAAAACCTTATACTGGTGTGTTTTGCTGCCTTTTGCACTTACTCATTGCTTTCTATGGGTGAAATAATGCTGCAAAAACTCTGAAAGAAGTGTCATGTTGTTTTCAAAAACGCAGCAGTTTTCCAATTCATTCAGGAAAAAAATCCCTTGTGTGTGCATGATATTTGTGAAATCTGATAGCTTTTGCTGGTACTGTAAAACACAGGTTATAATTCGCAAAAAAAAACAGCAAAAACTCAAGGTGTGAACATAGCCTTATATATTGTGTGAACAAAATGATAAATATACAGCTCTGGCAAAAATTAAGAGACCACTTTCAAATGTTCAGTTTGTCTGATTTTTTTCTTTATAGGTATATTTTTGAGTTTAATGTAAATTGTTCTTTTAGTCTATAAACTTCTGACAACATGTCTCTGAATTTCCAAGCACTAAATTTTGTATTTTTTTTCTGACAAAAATGGTCAAAATTAAAAACAAACAAACAGTGCTTTCAGATCTCAAATAATGCAAAGAAAACAAGTTCAAAATAATTTAGAAACAGCAATACTAATGTTTTAACTCAGGAAGAATTCTGAAATCCATATTTTGTGGAATAACCATGATTTTTAAAAACAGCTTTCATGCGTCTTGGCATGCTTACCACTAGTATTTCACACTGCTTCTGGGGCAAAAATATAAGCAGTTCTTCTTTGTTTGATGGCTTGTGACTATCCATCTTCTTCTTGATTACCTTCCAGAGGTTTTCAATGGGGTTCAGGTCTGGAGTATGGGCTGCCCATGACAGGGTTTTGATGTTTTGATGTGGTGATCTCTTAATTTTTGCCAGAGCTGTATTTAAGTCACTTGACCGCGTATGGCGAGGACGGTTTTTCTTTACTCTCACCACCTAAACAGGCCCCGCACTAAAAGAGGAAAAAAAACCCTCTCTTCTCCACTTAATCTAATGACCCACCACCCCTTCAAATGAACATGCCGCAACTTAATTCTTTGGATAATTTTGACCACAGCGGCCATATTTTATTAACAAACAACATATAAGAATAAATAATAACATACAAAATAAAATGTAATTTATGAGGGGGAGGTTCTTGGAGCTAAAAGATCTGGCTTAAACACTTTGCTATAAGCAATGAAAAACTCGCCCACCTGTTACCCTCAGCCGTCCATCACCAGCTCGAGGGCACCGTGCATCCCGTTCCAGGAAGAATATCCACCAGAGCTCCCGGGGGAAAACCCCGTCCAGAGCCCATAAGCAAAGCCAGACCAACCCCTTACCATTTTAAAACTGCCAAGAAATTTGCCTCAAATTCCTTCTCCGAACAATCCTCATCAACTCCAAGAACCCCACTCCCCTCCCCCCGCCACTGTGACAAGAAAACATAATACAAAACTATGAATACACCATCCTATGCCCTCCTTGTTTGCTCAACACTCGGCCCACATGCAAACGTATAAAAAGGGAGGGTGGGTGGGACTGTCGGCTCGTCTTTCAAAGGTGGAATGGCGGTTTTTCCGCACTTTCCACGGTCCCCCACCACCTCCTCACAAACCCCACCCCATACACTCCACTTTCCACCAATCCCTTCCAAGAGAGCCCCTGTCTATCAAAACCTCCCGCCCATCGCAGTCATGGGGGGCTTCCTCCATGCTGTGCCTCCTCCAGCCACCATCTTGACCGCGTATGGCGAGGACGGTTTTTCTTTACTCTCACCACCTAAACAGGCCCAGCACTAAAAGAGGAAAAAAACCCTCTCTTCTCCACTTAATCTAATGCCCCCCCACCCCTTCAAATGAACACGCCGCAACTTAATTTTTGGATAATTTTGGCCACAGCGGCCATATTTTATTAACAAACAACATATAACAATAAATAATAACATACAATGTAAAATGTAAGATTGGAATTTAATATTGAGTCAATGTTCATCTAAACTCATTGCTCTGATTGTTAAATATGAAGCAGCTGAACTAGAAACAGTTAAAGCTGAAATCATGAGCCTGCAGACATCGCTAAAGGAGTATACCACCACAGCTGAGTTTCTTCAATATAATACCAAATTGAAAGAAAATATCACCAAGTTGGAAAACAACATTATGGAAGTGAAGAAAAGAAAATTTACACGGGATGTAGAGGATTATGCTACAGATAAAATCTATAATTGGCATGATAAACCTTATTCCATCCTGAAAAAGCGACCTTATAAAGGCAGATACAATGCGAATAAAGTCAGCTTCAAAGACTCGGAAACATTTACCGACACCTCAGCCTTATCCTCGGATGAACACTCAGACTCCTCTGTGGCATCAACCAGCAGTAGTAATAAAAACCCTTTTTTTTCAAGGAGGACTTTTTTTTCAGCAACTAATGATAAACCGTCAAAAAACGACGCAAACGTGCGGGGAGAAAACACAGAAAGGGGAAGATACCCATTCAGGAAGAAGAAACGCTATTAAGAGATATTCCTATATGGAATTTATCTAGTTATATCATTTCCCAAGACCAAATAAGACTTTTGAGTAAAGGACTGGGTTTTTCTCCGACTATACATTTCAATTTGTTTAATACTCTATTAGATGTTAACAGATTTGCTCGTAATTTAACAGTAAAATGTCATTTTTTTCAAGAAGAATCTACAGAATCTCGTAGCTACACAGCTGTCCCAGATGATATGCAAATTTTTCCATCGGAGACAGCAATGTCGCTCCAGGAACATAAAATGTTGATAGATTTGCAATTACTTAACATAGAATCGAATGGTAATCTGGTTTCAAATAACATTAAATTTAATACTAATAATCCTAAGTTTTATCCTTTACAAGCTAGACCTTTAGTATTGGATCAATTCCAAGATCTAATAGAAAAAGAGCTGATTTTCCTGAAAAAAGATTCGGAAAAAAAGTATAAAAATAATCTTACCATACGAGAAAAAACAGCCTTGGAACAATTAAAAAATAACAAAGATCTAATTATTAGAAAATCAGACAAAGGAGGGTCAATAGTATTGATGAATGCAGGACTGTATAAAGAGTTAATCCTACATAACTTGAATGACAGCAATATCTATGTGAAATTATCCAATAACCCCACTGTTAAATTTAATCAAAAGATTTTTAAGATTATACAGGAGGGTTTTGTGATGAATATTTATGATAAAAAAACAGCAGATTTTCTGTATAAAGAGTACCCGGTTACACCGCTATATCATGCGTTTCCCAAAATCCATAAAGAAATATTCCCACCACCACTTAGACCTATAGTCTCCGGAATTGACTCTTTAGGAGAAAATTTGGGAGCCTGCGTGGATTTCCACCTACAACCGCTAGTACAAAATTTACCTAGTTTTATTAGAGACACAAAATATGTCGCATCAGTCTTGGATGGTTTTTTGTGGGAAGATAATTTTCAATGGTTCTCCTGCGACGTGATTAGTTTATATCCCTCGATACCGCACACAGTTGCCTTAAGATGTCTCAAATATTATCTTGACAAATTTAGTCCTTACAGTACAGCGATCAAAAATTTTTTGTATCTGGCAATAGAATTTTTATTAAATCATAACTATTTCTCATTTGACAATTAATATTTTCTACAAATAAGTGGAGTCAGTATGGGAGCCAAATTTTCTCCTTCTCTAGCTAATTTAGTCATGTTTTGTTGGGAGGAACTCTTCATATATAATGATAATAACCCATATTCTAAACATATTTAATGGTATGGTCGCTATATCGACGATTTACTGTTTATTTGGGAGGGCAGCAAAGAGGAAATGTTAGATTGCTTTACTTACTTTAATAACAATGATTTCAATCTGAGATTTACCTACCAATTTGATAAATCCATGATTAATTTCCTCGATTTGACTTTATTAGGGGATACCAATAAGAAGACTATAATAGTCTCACCATATTCAAAACCTACAGCGTGCAATTCTGTTCTAGCAGCAGACTCTTGCCACCCTAGACATGTCATTAACAATTTACCGTATGGAGAACTAATAAGATTAAAACGCAACTGTACAGAGGAAGTTACTTATGCTAAAGAAGTGACAAAAACTGAGAAAAAAATTTTCAATCGTGGTTATTCGCATATGATTCTGAAAAAAGCGATTAATAAAGCCACGCATTTGGATAGAAAAGATCTTTTGTCACAGAAGGCTAAAGATAATATAATGCGCAAGAATCACATAGCCTTTACCACGCAATTTAGCAAAGAATATTCGCAAATTACTGCTATTATTAAAAAATATCTCCCGGTATTAAATTCTGACCCCCTTCTCAAAGAAATTATGTCCAATAATGATATTCTTTTTTCAGCTAAAAAAGCACCTACTCTTCAGAATATATTATCACCCAGTTTTTTTTCAAGTAACGACATGACATCTCACACAGACAATTGGTTAAGTACAAAAGGCTTTTACAAGTGCGGTGCAAATAAGTGTAAAGCCTGTATATATGCGAACAAAACTAAGAACTTTACTTCAGCGCTTGTAGATAAAATATACCAAATCAATAACTACATAAATTGCAACACTACGTTTGTTGTTTATTTAATCGCTTGTACTAAATGCGATGTATTATATGTAGGATGCACTTCATGTCCCCTAAAAGTACGCATCAGACGGCATTTGTCAGATGCAGTTAATCCCCTAGCTCACTCATCTTCAGCCGTGTCAAAACATTTTTTGCGAGAACATAAAGGTGATGTCAGTTCATTTAGATTTAATGGCATAGAAAAAGTGTCACAACCGCACCGAGGAGGAGATCATAAACGCAAACTGCTTAACAGAGAGTCTTTTTGGATCTTTACTTTAGGCACTAGATCTCCAGCAGGCTTAAATGCCAGATGCGATCTAATTAAACAATACTAATCTGAACCAATAAGTTCATTATATGGTGTGTTTCTTGCTGTATAGTTAACATTTTTTAAGGTGTGTATATGTATAAAATTTTTTTTTTTTTTTTGTTATTGTCACATATTGCTTTTGATGTTGTCTTAATTTGGTTATTCACTGCAGCTATTTCTTGCAGTTATATCTAATTGTTTTCACATGATGGCTACACCAGGAGTTCTTCCCCAGGTGTAGTGCGTTACTATTATAAATAACGCTTAGCCTCAGTCAGAGTTAGATCTTGAGAAAGACTTAACGTCGAAACGCGTTGATCGCTCTGCTACATTTTGTGGACCTGTACTGCTTAAATATTGCTGTTTATTTTTAATCACATTTATTAAAGAATTGAACTTTTTAATCACTTCTACTCTACGCTGGATTTTTTCGTTTTCATTTGCTCTGGTTGCTCTGCCATATCCGTGTGAGGAGTGAAGACACACATGTAACGAGAAGATTGGGGTAAGCTGACATCATTTGTTTCTTTTTTACCAATAAATAATAACATACAATGTAAAATGTAATTTATGAGGGGGAGGTTCTTGGAGCTAAAAGATTATTATTATTATATTATTATTATTATTATTATTTTACATTTATATAGCGCCATTTATTCCATCGCGCTTTACATATGAAAAGGGAAAAATATAGACAGGTACAATAAACATGTGCTAGACAAGGGACACACAAGTACAGAAGGAGAGAGGACCCTGCCCGTGAGGGCTCACAGTCTGCGGGGATGGGTGAGAATACACTAGGAAAGGGTAGAGCTGGTCGTGCGATGGTTCAGTACACTGAGGATCATTGCAGGTTGTAGGCTTGTCGGAACAGGTGGGTCTTCAGGTTTTTCTTGAAGGTCTCCGTTGTTGGTAAAAGTCTGATGTTTTGCGGCAGGGAGTTCCAGAGTATGGGGGAAGCCCGGGAGAAGTCTTGTATGCTGTTGTGGGAAGAAGAGATGAGGGGGGAGTCAAGAAGGAGATCTTGAGAGGATCGAAGGTTGCGTGTAGGTAGGTAGCGGGAGACCATGTCACAGATGTATGGAGGAGAAAGGTTGTGGATGGCTTTGTATGTCATGGTTAAGGTTTTGAACTGGAGCCTCTGGGCAATAGGAAGCCAGTGAAGGACCTGGCATAGGGGGGAGGCTGGGGAATAGTGGGGAGACAGGTGGATTAGTCGTGCAGCAGAGTGTAGGATGGACTGGAGTGGTGCCAGAGTGCTAGAGGGGAGGCCAGACAGTAGGAGGTTGCAGTAGTCGAGGCGGGAGATGATAAGGGCATGCACTAGTGTTTTTGTGGTTTCATTGTTGAGGAATGAGCGGATCCGGGATATATTTTTGAGTTTGAGGCGACAGGAGGTGGCGAGGGCTTGGATATGTGGTTTGAAAGAGAGGGCAGAGTCGATGATCACCCCAAGGCACCGAGCATGTGGGACTGGGGAAAGCGAGCAGCCATTAACATTGATGGATAGGTCTGGTGGAGGGGTACAATGAGGTGGGGGAAAGATGATGAATTCTGTTTTGTCCATGTTCAGTTTGAGAAAGCGAGCAGAAAAGAAGGCTGAGAGAGCAGACAGACACTGTGGGATTTTGGTCAGTAGGGAGGTGAGGTCAGGTCCAGATAGGTAGATCTGCGTGTCATCGGCGTAGAGGTGATACTGCAAACCGTGGGATTCTATGAGCTGTCCCAGGCCGAAGGTGTAGATGGAGAAGAGTAGGGGTCCTAGGACTGAGCCTTGAGGAACACTGACAGACAGGGGGCGAGGTGAGGAGGTGGTGTGTGAGAGGGAGACACTAAATGTTTGGTCTGTTAGGTATGATGAGATCCAGGATAGGGCTAAGTCTGTGATGCCAAGAGATGAGAGAATCTGTAGCAGGAGGGAATGGTCCACGGTGTCAAAGGCAGAAGACAGGTCCAGGAGAAAGAGGACAGAGTAGTGTCGCTTGCTCTTGGCGGTTAGCAGGTCGTTAGTGACTTTAGTTAGGGCAGTTTCAGTTGAGTGATGCGGTCGAAAGCCTGATTGTAACCGGTCAAAGAGGGAACAGGAGGAAAGGTGGGAGGACAGTTCAAGATATACATGCTGTTCCAGTAGTTTTGAGGTGTAGGGGAGAAGAGATATCGGGCGATAGCTAGACGCAGAGGATGGGTCGAGGGAGGGCTTTTTGAGGATCGGTGTGATTGAAGCATGTTTGAAGGATGAAGAAAATACAACATTTGTAAGTGAAAGGTTGAAGAGGTGTGTGAGAGTAGGGATGAAGACTGTGGCAAAGTTAGGGATGAGGTGGGATGGGAGTGGTCAAGCGCGCAAGTGGTGAGGTGTGATCGTGACAGGAGAGTGGAGAGCTGATCTTCTGTCATGGTTGTGAAGCTGGTTTTAGAAGAACAGGGCTGAGTGGCTAAGAGGGGCATTGGGGGCTGCGGGCCAAAGCCTTCTCTGATAGTATCAATCTTTTTCTTAAAGAAGGAGGCAAAGTCTTCAGCAGAAATGAGAGGAGAGGGAGGAGGTGCTGGGGATGGAGTAGAGAATTGAAAGTGTTGAAGAGCTGTTTAGGGTTGTGAGACAGGGAGGATATGAGAGATGCGAAGTAAGTTTGTTTTGCGGCAGAGAGCGTGGACTTGAAGCTGGCAAGGGACTGCTTGTATGCGTTGAAGTGCTCGGTAGAATGGGTTTTCTTCCATCTCCGCTCGGTAACCCTGGAAGCCCGTCTCAGTTCTTTGGTCAGGCCGGTCAGCCAGGGCTGCCTGTTGATTGTACGAGTTTTGCTCTGCGTGAGGGGGGCGGACGAATCAAGTGTGGTTTTTATTGTGGTGTTATAAAATGTGGCAGCAGCATATGTGTCATTAAGTGACGCTATGTCTGTGAGAGGGAGGAGGGACTCAGAGAGCGATTGTATATTGAGGTGTTTGAGATTTCTGCGAGGGTGGGTGAGTTTGTGGAGTGGGGGATTCGTACTAACAGAGGAGAGGGAAGAGAATGTCAGTAGGTTGTAGTCAGACAGGGGGAGTGGGGAGTTAGTGAGATTAGTGAGGGAACAGAGAGGGTGAAGATAAGGTCCAGCGTGTGACCGCCTTTGTGAGTGGCCGCAGAGGACCATTGAGTGAGGCCGAGGGAAGCTGTGAGCGAAAGAAGTTTAGAGGTAGCCGGTGTGGAAGTGTCAATGGGGATGTTGAAATCGCCCATGATGATGGTGGGGATGTCAGCAGAGAGGAAATGGAGTAGCCAGGTGGTGAAGTGGTCGAGAAAGGTGGAGATGGCTAGTTCCGGGGGGCGGTAGATGAAAGCCAGTTGGAGGTTGGAGGGGGAATAGATGCGGACGGAGTGCACTTCGAACGAGGGAATAGCAGCGGAGGGTGGAATTTGAATAGGGGTAAAGGAGCAGGTATCAGACAGGAGTAAGCCAACTCCACCACGTTTGTTGCTGATAGGAAAGCGCAGCTGGAGAGGCTGGAGATCTGGCTTAAACACTTTGCTATAAGCAATGAAAAACTCGCCCACCATGTTACCCTCAGCCGTCCATCACCAGCTCGAGGGCACCGTTCATCCTGTTCCAGGAAAAATATCCACCAGAGCTCCTGGGGGAAAAACCCCGTCCAGAGCCCATAAGCAAAGCCAGACCAACCCCATACCATTTTAAAACTGCCAAGAAATTTGCCTCAATTTAGTTCTCTGAACAATCCTTATCAACTCCAAGAACCCCACCCCCCGCCAACCACGAACAGCCCTGACCACCTCAGGCTCGTGAGTGCCCAAAGCCACCAACGCCCTTTCAATACCTTCCTGTATGGCAAGGGCCCACAAATCGATTCCAATCAGATTTAAAATGAACCCCATCCTCCAACCAGAAATTAGCTACACCAGCCTCTAGCTCGAAATGCCTGACCCCAAAAACCCTATTCCAAACTACGAAACCAGACACAGCCCTGTTTAATTTTACACTGGCCCTATTGATCCCTTTCAACGATCTGACCTGTCTCCATTTTTTCGGGGTACGACATCGGACCACACAGTGACAACATTAGGGAAAGACATCCACAACCTCAAGAAGTCAAAACGAATATCCCTGATCAATTCCCTGACGGGCCGAACACCTAAATCATTCCCGAACGAATGCATAACCAAGATGTCAGGTGGTCTATCCAGGCGGGTGGCTCTAGAAAACTCAGGGAGTACCCTATTCCAAACCATACCTCGAAATCCCAACCATCGGATTAAACCTGCTCCCTGTGAAAACCCAATTGCCTACCGTCAGGCCTGACGTCAGCTTCAGTGCAATGCACGTAGTAATGTCCGAATATCCATGCTAATAATGGGATGGCACCTTAAAAATATATACAACAAGCAAGTTGCCAACACAATTCCCAACATACTACCAACGAAAATTAATAACGCAGATACAGTAAATAATGATCCGACCTCCACCTGCCGATCCTTCTAATCGCATCCGCCCCCAATCCAAGACTGTCTGCTTCCGAAGCAGCCCCAATCCTGAAAGAATGCGACCCATAACTACCCGGGGGAGGCCCAACTTCGACAAACCCTTCTTCAGGACAGCGAGAAACTGATACAGGGATAAAAAAGTCCCATATGAATGACACAATAAAGGGACGACCCTACCTGACCAGACTCGCCAATACACTTCCAGGCACCTTTGCATGCACATCAGCGAACCCTCAACTCGCCCCAAAACCACACTCCTGCCTCTACCCATCTGATCCGTTTTCGATCGTCTTATCCAAAATACGATTCCCCCAGCCCAAAAATCCATATCCTCCGCCAATAAACCCCCAGCCCGTTTCATGCTGCACGAAACTACCTCACCTATACGCATCGCTCCGAAAAAAGCCAAAGAGAAAGCTAACCTAAACAATGCTAGCTCAAAAACAGAACAACAGGTATCCTCCAACGCAGTACCCAAGCTCTCCAACATACTAAATGAAATAGGCCTATGCTTATCTGACACCCTGGTACCCTTGTGAAAATCCCGCAATGCCTGTTTAACCAAAAATCTTTTAGTCACGTCATCGACCCCTTGCAACTTGAACCCGAATGACAAACCCACAATAAATTTGTTCAACTTAGAAAACGACCAACCAATGTCGGAGGCCCTTCCGACAAAAAACAATACCGCCAGCGTCTTATCCTCCGCAGTCTTAACCTCACCCCAACTTGCCACCCAACTCTGCCATACTCGCTACGAAGATTCATACGACGACCAAGTCTGGCTCGCGACCGACTCCTGAATCAAACGTCCAGCTCTCCCGTAATAACCTCCCACAGACATGAAGGGCATTCCACACCAGAAACATCCGCTCCTGGGGCCAGCTCTCGAAAACGCTCCCATTGAAAAACGAGACAAAGCATCCGCAATAGAGTTACTAACGCCTGGCACATGCACCGCCAAAATCCATGCATTCAACTCAAGACACCTTAAAACCAGAAACCTGACCAATCTGATTACGGGAGGGGAAGAAACTGACAAGCTGTTAATTATTGAAACCACGCTCGCATTGTCACAATGAAAATGCACCCTTCGATTCTCAAACATGGATCCCCATATTGAAACAGCAACGACAATTGGAAACAGTTCCAACAACGCCAAATTCTTCGTAAGGCCCGCCGACTTCCATACCTCCGGCCACTTCCCAACACTCCATTTTCCTTTACAATACGCACCGTAACCGCAGCCGCCCGCTGCGTCCGTATAGATCTCATAATCGAAGTTGCTCAAAGTCTCCATCTGAATGAACGACCGACCATTGTAATTCCCAAAAAAATGCCTCCACACAATTAAGTCCTCCCTATGCTCTTTGTTTAAGCGAATAAAGTGATTTCCGGCTTTTACACCTGCCATCACCCCTGACAACCGTCGACAAAAAATGCGACCCATGGGCATAATCCAGCAAGCGAAGTTCAGCCTCCCCAACAACGACTGCCATTCTTTCAACGTCACTTTCCTTAACCTCCCAACTCTATCAACCTCCTGCTTTAACAATGCCAATTTGTCCTCCGGTAAATGACACTCCATCCGTACCGAACAATAACAATGCCCAAAAAACTAATAACGGTCGAATGGCCTTTTCTGCCACCAAAGGCACGCCAAAATGCTCTGCCACCCAAAACATTGCTGCCAGTGCATTTCTGCACAGCAATGAATCCGCAGGCCCGATGAAAAGAAAATCATCCAAATAAGGAATAATAGACTGAACGCCTGCAACGTCCCTCACTGCCCACTCCAGAAAAGTGCTAAAAGTCTCAAACAACGAACAAGAAAGAGAGCAGCCCATCAGCAAACACCGATCCAAATATAAACCCCCCTTCCAAAAACAACCCAACAACGGAATGCTATCCGGGTGAACCGGAAGTAAACGAAACGCCGATTCTATATCAGTTTTTGCCAACAAAGCCCCAGACCCATAACTGCGCACCCATTGCACTGCCATGTCAAACGAGGTATATTCCAATGACCACTACTCCTGGGCAATACCATAGTTAACCGACAACCCTTTTGGATACAACAAATGCTGTATCAAGCGGAATTTGTTCAGCTCCTCTTTCGGCACTACCCCCAAAGGAGAAATAATCACTCCCGCTACGGGAACACAAGAAAAAGGACCCGCCATTCTACCCAGTTCCACCTCCTTCTTCAATTTAACATCAACAACCTCAGAATGTAACATCACCGACCTCAAATTCTTAACGGTGAAAGGAACAACATGACCGGGAGGAGGAATACGAAAACCTACGTCAAAACCCTCTCTAATAATAGCAGCTTCAGAATGATTTGGATACCTATTTAGAAAGGGGGCCATCTCTGGAAGTTTCACTGGACTCTCCCCCTTGACTGGCACTCACTGCGGGCTTCCATTTTCCCTTCTTAAAACATTTGGAAGCACCATGTGAGCTTCCGCTGCAGTGAGAACACACATGCTTAAATTTACAGTTGCTCCCATACTTGCACTGGCCGTCATTAAACTGCCAACACGTACACAGCTTTTCTTTTCCTCCCTGAGTCCCCTGACTCTCACTCCCGTGTCCCCCTTGCTGACTACCGCTACCCCCGTTCCCATGAAAGGACTGCCCATACCTGACCGGGGCCATAACCTTCAGCCACAGGCTGATGTCCTTCTGATCCCATTTATCTCAGGTCGTACGGCCTTCCTTTGTCTAAACTGCTCGTCGTACCTGAGCCATGCTTGCCCCCATAGGTGCAGTGCGCCTCCCCTATAGCGTCCAAGTAACAGAACAAGCCCGAACAATTCTCGGGAGACTTTTCCCCTATGACGCTCGTCAATATAGCAAATGCCTGTAACCAATTTACGAATGTCTGCGGAATCAGCCTCCATCTCCATTTGTCCTCCTCCTCCTTCTTGCTGTTGTCTTTCTTCTCCTTATCCAAATTGAATTTTTCCAAAGGCAAGAGGGAGTATATCTTCACATATTCATCCCGCCAAATCTTTTCTTTTACCTCCTTCTTTAAATGCGCCCCCAAAGGCCCTTCGAAGCACACGTAAACCTCCCCTTTTGCCCTGTCGTCCAACTTAATCGTGTCCCCTTTTTCCTTTTCCGTCTGCACCGATACCGAAACACCCGACGATGCCCCTGTGTCCTCCCCACTGGGCCTCAACACATCACCCCCTGTTTGGGTCCCAAAAACCTGTCCTGGTAACCATGCTCCAACTGGCGATGTAACAGCCCCTTGCGCCGTTCCACCCTCTAACCTCCTTTAAAACTGTGACATACTGAATAACACGTCCCGCAGCCCTGGCACCTCAGCCCCACTAGGGCCCTCTAAACCCCCCATCCCCATGTGTAGACGACTGACTATCCTCAACCCCTTGTAACATTGCCCCTGCGGGCGACACACGAAACATGGAGCCATACTCACGCAGCTGCCCGGGTGCTGTGTCCCCGCCAGCCGTACGTCCGGATTCCTGACGTCCTTCGTCCTCACGATAGTCGCTGCCGGAGTCAGATGCATCCGCCCCACTCCCCAGGGGGGACCTGCGTGCGCGACTCCTGTCGCACGGCCAACCGACACCTGGAGCGGGACCTGGCATAGTCCCCAGACCAGGGCCATCCTGCCCGGTCCGTTTCCTGCCGTGATGGGCTGTCCGACAGCCGACCCCTGCTGCCCATTGCTCCGCTGGGCAGACGATCACTGTATGAGCCATGCGGGGGATCCTCGTCTTGCCCCCCCATTGCCCGCTGCTCCCCTTGCCCGCCGATCTCTGGATGAGCCAGACGGGGGATCCTCGGCCCGCCCCACCCGTCACACCGCGCTGTCTAGCACTCCATCTAATGGGCCCCCCAGCCCGGACGTCCCCGGGGGGCCCCGACGAAGCGCCGCTCTGTGCCCCCTCACCGCTGCTCCCGGATCCATCACCGCCACTCCCGGATGCATTAGCACCGACGTTCCTCTGCTGCTGTGCCTGGAACGCGAGGCCGAAATCCGACCGCGGCCTGCCCCCGGCTGTATATGCAGGCCAGACGCCGCCGGGTCCCTGGGTGCCGCCCGTTCAGGCCGCACTTCCTCGTTGTCCGGTGCCAGCAGGCCGGCTGTGCAGATTCCTGCTGGAGCGGTCGCCGCGCAGAAGGGCTCTGCTGGCTGGTGCACCATCCACAGGGTCTCCGGAGCCTGCTGCGCGCAGCTACCTCCGGCGACAGTATCTCTGGGGGCCTGGTCCTCCTGCCCCTCCGACTAGTCACCGCATCGCCTGAAGCCAGGAGGAGAGAGAGGACAGCTGGGCTTCTAGCCATCCCCCCCGCCTGGACCAGGCCACATTCTGGAGCCGGGACATTGTTATGGAAATTTAATTAGGATAAATCTATCCTGAAGTGTTTGTTTGTGCTGTTCCCAATTTTCTATTAAATGTCTTTTTGAGCGCTCAGAACGAAATGAGGACTGTCCACAATGGAAGTGTCAGTATAACAGTTCGTCAAGACTACACATTTATTATTCATTCAAGGTTTTATACGTTTACAAAAAGGGGCTGGTTAGTCAATTAACATACAATTAAAAGCTGCTAGATTATTGGCTGTTCTAGTGTAAGTATGATAATTATGATAATTATGATAAAAGGGCTGAAGTTGCAGATTTATTGTTTTTTGTTCTTTTGCCTTAGCTTTCTTGCATGACTAGTAAAGTAAACAATAGATATCTACTAAGACTCTCTGTACTTGTTCCTTATGAAGGCCAGGGTCATCTTTAACGACTGATTATAGCTGGCATCAGCTTTTTGCATAGATATGTGTGGGTACAGGATTTTTAGCAAGTGAAATCTATCTAACTGTGAATGCATATATATGAATATACTTTGAATATATGGAATACATATATATTTCCATGACAGTCCCCCCTTAGATACCACTTGCCCTAAAAACCTGCTCCTGTCCCAAAGCGCTGCAACTCTTTTATGTAGCCGGCGGGTTGAGATATGCCTAGCGCATGTCTCCCCCACCGAATACAGACTTTTCGCAAATGGGCAGTCAGGATGACTGTCCCTAGCAGGGGTTCATGTGTTTGCAATCATAGTCTCTTTATTTAACTGCATGTGTATTCTTCATCAGGTAGGTCATCTGTCTGGTCAGTCAGAGCATCCACGACATCCTTCATGGCTTAGGTGTCTCTCCTGGGAGCTTCCTTGCAATGCGATACATGGATCCAAGCAAGCTTTCCCTCTAGTTACACAGAGGTTGGTGTCATCTGGGGCTCTTGGACAGGACCATCAAATCTGGCAGTGAAGAGAAAAACTCGAGAATGGACATTAGTTTTTGACCAATTCAATTACATAAGCAAACAAGATATCATTTTGCATATTCTGCTGCTGAGGGAAGAATGCACCTAACTTGGGACTAGACCCAAACAAAATTTCGTATGGTCACAGCTTTTCTGGGTCTCTGGGAGTGTGCCTTACGCTAAACAGTGCAATTGGGAGTGTGTCATGCCATGGTTTGCGTGTCTCTTATGCAATTTTCAGCATCCTATTCTTAAGTGTTCCGTTCAGTCTTTCTACCTTCCCGCTGCTCTGGGGTGGTAAGGAGTGTGTAGGCCTAAATCTGACCATACTGCTAACCAGATCTCTTGTGTCAGATTTGCTGTGAATGCGGGTCCCTGATCACTTTCTGTCATTTCTGGAACCCTGTATCTGCACACTATTTTCCAAAAGTAGCTGCTTTGTAGTAGTCTTTGCTGACTTGGAACGCTTCTGTCCATCTTGCAAATACTTCTTTGACCACAATGGCGTATTTGAATCCTTCACTTGGCGATATCTGGATGTGGTCTATCTGGATCCTCTGAAGCTGGTAGAGTGGTCTTGCCAGATGAGGTGAGGGGGACTTTCTTCCACATGTCCAGGCTTGCATTTGCCGCAGGTCAGACAGCTGCTGGTGAATTTGGCTGTTAGGGTGGAGATCCCTGAAGCGAACCAGTAAGCACCAATCAGATCATTCATCTGTGTCTTTGATATGTGGGTGTGGGTCCATGTGCCCATTGGACCACCATAGGGTGCATACTTTGTGGTAGGCAGAGTTTGCAGTCCATTATTGATAGCCTTCCTTCTTCACGTGTTGCTTTTTTCGCATTCAGCTCTTCTTCTCCTTTTGGAGCTTGGTCTTGCAACTTCTTGAGCAGATCCCAGGACGTCTTTTTGTCAGGTTTCTTGTCTTCAGTCGTCATGTAGTAGCCGTGCGGCTCTACGACCTCTCCCACTTCTCCATGTTGTCTTCCTTTGGCCGCTTCTTTGGCTGCCATGTCCGCCATGTTATTGCCTCACGCCTCTTCTGTTCTCAGTTTTCCATGCACTTTGATTTTTCAAATTACCACCATTTTGGAAGTTGGAGTACACCCAGCAGGTCCCTGAAGGCTCCATGATGCTTCACGGTTGTCCCGTTTGCTGTGATGAAGTCCCTTGTAGCCCAGATGGGCCCAAAGTCGTGTGCTATGCCATGCGAGTACCTGTAGTCGGTGCAGATGTTTGCAGTCTTGCCTTCTGCCATCTGGCAGGCCTTCGTCAGCGCTATCAGTTCTGCTTCCTGGGCTGACAGGCTAGGTGACAGACTTCTGGACCACAGGATTTCTTGATTGCTGGTCACTGCACTTCCTGTGTGGAAACTTCTTCATCATCTGCAAATCTGGAGCCATCCAAGTAGAGGATAAATTCTGTAAATTTTGTTCTGGAAAGTCCATATTGTATCCCCCCTTGGGAGTGGGAGTAGAGTAGCCAGGATGAGGACTGTAGGTCTGGAGACGGTGACATTATGAGACAAAGGCGATAGAGGCGCCACAAAGATGCCTGGCGGTGGGGAGATTATTGTTGGTTGAGCTTGATTGAAGATTGCCAAGATGTCGTGTGGAGTGAGTTTCCAGTGGCTGTCCAAGAATGATGTCAGCAACCTTGTCCAGGAAGGTGTGTGCTGCAGATACTGCCATCAGGCAGGAGGGTGCTTCTCTTGCAGCTGGATCCAAGCGGGCTGAGAGGCAGCCTAAAAGTCTCTGTTTTCCCCCGTGAATCCGTGTCAGGACTCCAGTAGCATGATCTTCTTTCTTCCATCAGGTAGACGGAAAGACTTCTCATAGTCAGGTAGGCCTGGTATTGGCGCTGAGACTGTGGAGTTCTTCCAATCTCCTGAATGAGTTGAAGGCTGCGTCCGATAGAAGGAGCGGGGTTGCGTTGATGCAAGCGCACAAAGGCTGCATTAGGACTGAGGCATCAGGGATCCAGGTTCTGCAATACGACACTAGGCCAGGGAAGGCCTGCAGCATTTTCGGAGTTGTTGGGGGAGCCATCTTCTCCACAGTGGTCTTCCAGTCATTTGACAGGTGTTTCGTCTGGTGGGCAATACAGTGTCCCAGGGATGTAACTTGCTTCTGACATCACTGGACTTTGTTCTTCCAGACCTTGCGTTGCTGTTCTTCCAGGTAGAGTAGGAGAGACAAGGAATGGACTGTGCAGGTATCGATGTCAACCACACAAAAGAGAAGGTAATCCACGTGTTGTAGAAGAGTGACTCCTGCATATTCTGCAATCCAGTTGACGAGGATGGAGGACATTGTCTTGGTGAAACTTGAAGGGCTTGTTCTGAGCACCTTGAGGCAACACTGTCCATATGCACTGCACTGGTGCGTGAAGGCTGGCCTCCAGGTGGAGGGGAACACTGAAGAAGGCACTGGCCAGGTTGATCACCGTGAATACCGTTGCGGTGACTGGGACTTTTCAGAGCAGAGTGTGCGGGTTCAGCACTGTTGGGGTTTCAAATACCGTAGCCTCTTTCACGGCCTCCAGGCCTTGCACCATTCTGAACTCAGTGGGGTTTACAGTCTTTTTCTTTACTGTGGAAAGCTGGTATTGATTCCGATGGGCGAGGCAGCCCAGTTTGGCCTTGTCCTTCAGTATGCGGCAGGGGACTCCCATCTGCCGGCGCAGAGCTTGCGGGAAAACAAGCCGTCTACTAGGATCCACATCATCAGAGATGACGACCAGCTGGCTTTCTTGTTCTCCACCAAGACAGTCACTGTGTTAGCACCTGCTCTGGTCACAGGGGGTCTTCTTGTTGGGACGTCTCCTTAACCGGCTGCTTTTTTTTCTCAGCACGGGCCATCAGTTGTTTCTTTTTCTCCAGCTCGGTCTCAGGTCAGTATTTGTGCATAAGTTTGAAGAGCTGAGCGGCTTTTTGCCCGTCTAGGGCCTGGGTGAACTGGTTGATTGCAGGGGGCACCTCCTGGTGCTTGCAAAAGATGAACCTCTGGCGTTGGAGCCGGATGAGGTGTTGCCATTCCATGCAGCGAGTAGGGTCATTCTTGAGTTGAATATCCTGGCCAATGTCAAAGTTCTCAGGCCGTCTTCTTAGGCGAGTTCACTTAGACCTTCAGTTGGTCAGAGACATCTTGACTCTGGGTGATGGAGTGGCTTTTCTGGTACTATGTCCAGCACCTCCTGTGATAGGTCTGTAGTGTGGTTGTTCCTGTTTCTTCTTGGGTCAGGGGTGAAGAAAGTGTCATGGTCCCATCTTCCTGGAACACTCTGGTCGCTTTCAGCTTCTGCAGTAGGTCCACTCCCAATAGGTTGAGGGTGCAGGTCTTTGACACAACAACCTGGGACATGATGGAGTGTTCTGGCTGAGTCCACATGCTCAGGGGCTTCATAATCTGGAAATGTCTGACTTGACCATCAATTTCCATGCAGGACGCAGAAGATTCTGATAGATAGGTGAGGTTGCGGAGTTCCACAAGAAAAGATCTGACTACGCCATCCACTCTCAGGATATTGGTCCCACTGGTGGGGTTCCCTGTGGACTTGGCGTGCTCCTGTCCTATGGACGGGGTTCTTCACTGCTTTCTGTGTTTCTTCTTCTTCTGGGCGAAATCAGTGTTCTGCACCGGTTCTGGAAATGACCAAACTCGCCACAGTTGTAACACTGGACATCCCTTCTGTCCCGGCGGGACTCAATCCTTTTTGCTACTGTGAGCAGGGTATCCATTGCTATTGACGTGTACTCAGGCCTGGCTACTACCAGTGGTTTCCTGATTGGTTCTCTCAGTCCATGCACAAAAGCCTGTGCCAACATCCGTCTGTGTGTCTGATCATGGGTAATGAGGCCCAAATCTTGAAACACTTGCATCACTTTGTCATGGAACTTCTCCACAGACTCTGTCTTGTCTTGACTCATGTCATGTAGGCTGAGAGTTTGTCCTGTCAGTCTGCTTTTGGCCTATTCTCTGAGCTGCTCAATTAGCTTTGGTCCTGTCTCCCAGGCATACGCATCTAACTCTGCTGGAAGCTTGAAGTGTTCTCTCATAATTGGCCAGAATGCATCACCTGCTTTTATTTCCATTACGGTCCAGAGATCAATCCAGGCTGCTGCATAAGTTCACTGGATCTGCTGCATTTTTTGGCAAAATGGCACGGGGTGTATCCCTGGGTCTGGCAGCATACTGATCACCTGGTTTGGGATGAAGGGCTCATAGGATGGTGCCTCTACCTGTCCCTGCTCTATTGGTGCTTGTGTGTTTTCTTCCCTAGTATTGGGCAGCATGTATGACGTTGTGTCTTCATCTTCATCAGATGAGAAGTGACATGGTGTGCTTGGTGCATATACTGGGTGATGTTGCGGTGGATCAGTGCCATAGTTCAATGTTGGCAGCCCTGCTCGGCACTGAGGTTCCTCATTTGTGTCTGTAGCTACACTTCCCCCCTGTGAAGCCATGGCTGTGGGCTCTGCTAGCTGTTGTGTCTGGGGCTACATGCAGCGTTTTGTGTAGGGAGATTTGCACTTTCTTCTCCTGATATAAAGACTGGCAATGTTTGTACTGTGCTTGGGATAGACAGGGTGCCCTGTGCTGGAGGCACTGAATACAGGGACACCACATTGCTTTGATTGGGCGTTGACCCAGTTGATAACAAAGTAGAAAAAAGAGGAAGAGAAGGGAGGTGTGAGTGAGTGAGGAGCAGTGGGATGTGCCTGAGAGGAGGAGGAAGGAGGAGAAAGATCAGAGGGGTGTGATGTGGGAGGAAAGAGGGAAAGAGGAGGGGGGAGAGATGGAGGGAAGAGAGGAGAAAATGAAGGAGGGGAGGGAGAGAAGAGTGAAAGGGGAAAAGGAGAGAAAGATGAGGAGAGAGAGAAGAGAAAGATGGAGGGGGAGAAATAGAAGAAGATGAAGAAGAAGATTTGAGAGTTGGAGAGGAAGAGATAGAGGAAGAGGAAGAAAATGGATGTGTCATAGATGTGAGGGAGGGGAAAGAAGGAATGATAAGGAAAGAAGGATAGAGAGGGATGGCAGCGAGGAAAGAGGAGAAAAGTCTGAAGAAGAAGGAGAAAGGGACTGAGAGAAGAAAGAGGAGAGGGTGTCCCCCCTGTGAAGCCATGGCTGTGGGCTCTTGAGAGGGGACCATTGAAACAAAAATGCCTTCTCCCTGTGGAGAGAGGCGGGAGCATTTTTTCCCCGTACAAGGCTTCTTATTCAATGAGAGCAGCCTACACCTGTCCCGTGTCTCCACATGATGGACATGTGATGTGTGTGACTCTGAATTCTGCTCTTGTGACATATCAGTGATCATTTTCTCACAGACGATTTAACACCTTTTCAATCTTATTCACATAAAAAATCACTTCCTGGTCCGTTCAAATTAACTTGCTGTACCTTCTACACGATGCACCACTGCTCTTTTATAGCATACGGTAATCTATAAACAAACTTTCTTGTTGCCTTTCAAACAAAAAACAAGAAAAAACATTTCATTATGCAGCGTAAAGTCTGCCTGTCCATTTGCTTCTCACGTACTCTGACCTTCTATTCACATGCCTAGCCCTTTGATTCTCACGTACTGTGTCTATTCCAAAAACCTATTCAACAAAGGTGATTAAAAATCTGAAAACTGCTGCATTCTGGTTCTGTGTGTCTTCGCTGAATGCCTGATGGGAGGGGTGAGTGAAGCCGCTGCGCAGTTTGTGTGTGTGTTCTCCCTCAGCCTGCAGTTTCCTTATCTGTGGAGTGACCTTGGTCTAAAGCAAGCTAGTAGATCTTGCTGGTTGGAGAGTAAAACTCTAAAATAATTTGATTAGAAAAATCTCTCCAAAATCATGTAAAAATGTACTTAAAAGAAAAACTTTAAAAACAAAAGTTAGATTTAGTAAAAAAAAAACTCTAGGAAAAAAAAAAAAATTGACCAAAAAGGGGAGGGGAAAAAAACAAACCGTATTAATCATAAAACTCTGAAAAACAACCCTTGTTACTAAAACAGCTAATTAAAAACAGAAAAGAGGTGGAAAAACTGATTGTAAAATGATAAAAACAAAAAGAAAAAATACTTTAAAACTTTTGTCTGGTAGCGTAGGCTGTATCCTCCCGCCCTCTGGGAAAAAAAAAAAAAAAAATCTCGCTGCTGCCAGCACTTCCCCCCTCCCTTATATCTCTGCTTGCTGTCTCTACAGGCACTGAAATCACGTATCAAAAAAAAGATTATCCATATAGAATAGCAAAAAATGAATTCAGTTCAGTCTGAATGCCTGAGAATTTTCACGCTACAGCCTGTAGCCAAAAAAAACTAGCTTAAAAAGATCAAAACCAGGAAACAGATGTGACAACGTGATTAGCAGAGGAGGGGGGTCAAAGGGGTTTCTCGCTGCTGCAGCCAGCAGTGAATGAGATAGTGACAGAGCGCACGCTGCGCTGAATGAGATTTAAAGCGACAGTACCTGATACAGACAGTGACACGTACAATGAGACAGACACCCGAGAGAATACGAATCCCTCTTTTGATGATCTGTGACACATACAAGCTGCTCTGGTAACTGATAACTCACCAATTGCACTGAGCACGGCAATGCTCCAGATCTATCACCCTGTAGAGACCGGTCGCCCTGCCTGGTACGCCGGTCACAGGAATCTGTAATAGCCTGTACAAAATTCCCACCCTTCACACCTGGAATACTGGGAGTGTCTCCCTCCGATGTGTGAAAGAATCTGTGAGAATTTATCCAAAACAAAGCCCCCACCCTTCACACCTGGAATACTGGGATTGTCTCCCTCCGATGTGTGAAGGAATCTGTGAGAACTTATCCAGCAATTTGGCTTTTCCTGCTATACAGCTTACAGAAATCAGCAAGCAAAAACACAGTCACCGTTCCAACTTTTCTCCCGGTTCACACAAAACATGAAACATACACAGCACAGCAGCAAACAACTCGGCTTATATCCCAGGGCTTTTGGATAAGGGTATGGACTTTTTACACAACCTGGCAAAGCGGTGATGACCACGTCCGACCGGCTAGAAGTGTAGGCTAGGACTAGGCACAGGGAACATTCAGGTAAGATGACAGAGTTTTCTTACCTTACTTATGGAGCTGCAGTCTCCGTCCCGTGGGCCAAGGCCAGGGCCAACACCCCCGTCTCTCCGGTCGGCCGGGTCCTCGTGCGTTTCGTCCAATGCCCCGCATGCAGGCGCCAAATGTTATGGAAATTGGAAGACTCCATTCTCAGTCTGCAAGGTGGGTACTGTCGGCTCATCTTTCAAAGGTGGAATGGTGGTTTTCCCGCACTTTCCACGGTCCCCCACCACCTCCTCACAAACCCCACCCGATACACTCCACTTTCCACCAATCCCTTCCAAGAGAGCCCCCTGTTTATCAAAACCTCCCGCCCATCGCAGTCATGGAGGGGCTTCCTCCATGCTGCGCCTCCTCCAGCCCCCATCTGGATAGATAGTGGATAGATAGATAGATAGATAGATAGATAGATAGATAGACACGTGGTCAAAATTGTTGGTACCCCTTGTTTAATGACAGAAAAACCCACAATGGGGACAGAAATAACTTCAATCTGATAAAAGTAATAACAAATCAAAAATCTATGAAAATGAACAAATGAAAGTCAGACATTGCTTTTCAACCATGCTTCCATAGATTTTTGTAAAATATAAAACTCATGAAATAGGCCTGGACAGAAATAATGGTACTCCTGAAAATAATGTGTCAAAAGGGACATGTTAAATCAAGGTGTGTCCACTAATTAGCATCATAGGTGCAACTATGATTTGGGAACTATGGAATCTGATTATGTGGGATAATACGAAACTGAGACATAAGCTGAGGCAAACAAGTGTATTTAACAACGTAAGAAATTGAACAAATCTAACAGAGATCTGCCTGCAATAGTAACGAAGTGCACAGCACAATGTAGAAATGATCAGCAAAACATTGGACTATTCTGAAGCGGCCTTCTATGAGCCCTGACCTAAATCCTATTGAGCATCTTGGAAAGAGCTGAAACATGCCGTCTGGAAAAGGCAACCTTCAAACACGAGACTGCTGGAGCAGTTTGCTCTTCAGTAGTGGGACAAAATACCTGTCGAGAGGTGCAGAAGTCTCATTGACAGTTACAGGAATCGTTTGATTGCAGTGATTGCCTCAAAAGTTTGTGCAACAAAATATTAAGTTAAGGGTACCATCATTTCTGTCCAGGCCTATATCATAAGTTTTATTTATTTAAAAAAATCTGTGGAAGCATGGTTGAAAAGTAATGTCTGAATTTCATTTGTTCATTTTCATAGATTTTTGATTTATTATTACTTTTGTCAGATTCAAGTTATTTCTGTCACCATTGTAGGTTTTTCTGTCATTAAATGAGGGGTACGAACAATTTTGACCATGTGTGTACAGGCTCAGACTGGCCCATAGGGCAGGGGTGGGATTCAGCCGGTTCTCCCCGGTTCGATGGAACCGGTTGTTCAAAAAGGAGCCGGTTACCCGAACCGGGGAGAATCAGAGCGGCGATCCGGTACCATGGGCGTAAGTGTGTGCAGTGCACGGAGCTGCTGTTGCACCAGAGGAGCTTCTTCCTTCCTTCCTGGCTGCAGCTGTAGTTTCACTTTCTGTCCTGCAGGCTCTGGTTGTCTCAGCCACACTGGGTCCTAGTGCCCTCTGTGTGCCGACGCTGGACACTTCCTGCTCCTGCCTCAGCCACTGCCTGCAAGCTTCATGGTAAGAGGGGATGGAATTTATTAAATTCATTCTGCTCAGGCATGTCATGGTCACTGTGGGGGGAATGTGAGAGGATGGGGTACAGTGGGGGAGGGGTACAGGGCACTGGGTGAATGTAAGAGGATGGGGGTATTGTGGGGGCTGGCGCACAGGGGTTGATGTGAGAGGATGGGATATTGTGGGGGCTAGGGCACTGGGGGGGTTAATGTGAGAGGATGGGGTATTGTGGGGAGGGGTACAGGGCACTGGGGTGAATGTAAGAGGATGGGGGTATTGTGGGGGCTAGGGCACTGGGGGGGTTAATGTGAGAGGATGGGGTATTGTGGGGGAGGGGTACAGGGCACTGGGGTGAATGTAAGAGTATGGGGTATTGTGGGGGTTAGGGCACTGGGGGGGTTAATGTGAGAGAATGGGGATATTGTGGGGGCTGGCGCACAGGGGTTGATGTGAGAGGATGGGGTATTGTGAGGGAGGGTGGACAGGTCACTGGGGTTGAATGTAAGAGGATGGGGTATTGTGGGGTCAGTGGGACAGAGCACTGAGGGCTGCATGTGAGACGATGGGCTGTTGGGGTGTGGGTGGGGGACAGGGGAGGTAGGGGGCTTTTTTTTACTTGTGAGCTCCTTAATACTTTAATAATAGATTAATATTTCAGTATTATTATAACAAGGGCATAGACAGACGGCTGTATAACTCATGCGAGGATCGCACTGCAATCCTCGGACTTGCTGGTACCGCTCCTGACATGAGCGCGACTGCCATGTATAATATATGGTATATACAGCGTAGTGTCGCATACACTGCTGTATTATACAATATACAACAGTTATAATGCTCCATACCTAATATGCAGTGTATATGATGTAACCTGTATAAGATGCGACATTGGCTTGCCCCCCCCTAGTTTTGATCCTGGGTACGCCCATGTCCGGTACTATTTTGCAGCCAGCTTGCAGCGCCGCAACACACCGCTAGCCCCGGCCCCCGCGGACTGATCTCTGCAGTGCGGCGATTGGGTAGCGCCGCGGCCATCTTCTTTAGTCACGAGGCGGAGCCGGAGAGGAGAGAGGTACTGTGTGAGCTGAGCTGTGGCGCTGCCTGGGCCCTGGAGTGGAGCTGGAGGAGTGTGTCTGTGTGGACTGAGGTGGTCTGACCGGCGTTTATCTATGATAGATAGACGCCGGTCAGAGTAGTAAGGCCTCCATGGAAGAGCAGTTCTTCTAGCCCCCTGCGTTGTCTTCTTCTCTGGAGAGCTTGAGGTCTATGCTCAGAGCTGTCTGTAGGGCACAGCTGTAGAAAGCCACCCAGCTGGAGACAGACCACCAGCTCCCAGATCCTGGTGCCTTCTTAGACATTATTACCGAGAAGCTTGCAATCCACTTGTATGTACCCAGGTGTATAGAATCACATTTACATCCTGCGGCTTTTTATACGGTTTACTTTATAAAGATTACAGTAATACCTATATCGTACCTTAGTTACTGTACATGCAGTGGTGGTGGGGGAACTGTAAGTCCCAGCATTGCATATTGGCATCTGATCTATAGAGATTACTGCAGGTAATACAATAAATATGTTCTATTATTACAATCACTAGTATAAGTCCCAGCATCTCCCCATTTGTCTAGATATTAGACACACGTTTATTATTCAGATATTATGTAGTATCGACTTTAGGCTGATCCAAACAATCGTATTTTTGGTCAGAAGAAAAAATGGCAGCACGCACGAGTTGCATCCGATTATGGTATCGCACTCAGCCAGGCAAATCAGTGAGTCCGTGAAAAAAAAAATCAGACTGCACTCGGATGACATCTGAGTTCAGTCTGATTTTCACAGCTTTACAGAATGAAGAAGATGGGGAACTTTTTATTTCCACCTTCTCCACATCCGCGAAAATCGGAGCACGCTGTCAGCACACTCTGATCAAACTCTGATCAGAGTGTGATTAGCTTAGGCCTCTTTCACACATCCGTTGTGCGCCTGACGGCGCCCTCCGGCATTTTTTTTGTCCAATCGCATCCGGCGAAATGTAATGCCGGATGCGGTTTTTTTTTGCATTGACTTTCATTAGCACCGGATGGCGCCGCATGTCAGTGCGTTGTATCCGTTTTTGTCCGGATCCGGCGGAAATGTACATTCCGGCGCCGGACACAACGCAGCATGTAACGTTTTTTTTTTTGCCGGAGCTGCCTGATGTGCCTGAAGCGGCGCATCAGGCAGCCGCAAACAATAGAATTCAATGGAACTGGATCAGACTTTTGTGCAATCCGGCAAAAGTCTGATCCGGATTCTGGAAATCGAGGTCTACTACTACTACTACTACTACTACTACTACTACTACTACTACATTTTCCAGTGTCTCCGGGCATCAGAAACCCTCTTTTTCTGGGTTCAAAAGTTCAGGTCGGATCCAGCAAAAAACCGGATCCGTTGCATTAGTTTTTTTGTTTCAGCGCCGGATCCGTCCCTTCAGGCATAGGACGGATCATGCCTGATACAAAAAGACTGATGTGTGAAAGAGGCCTTAATCGGAACGATTTTCTCGGATGAGACAAAATACGGTCGTGTGACCCTATCCTTAGAGAAATAAATACATTATTATTATTATTGATGAGCAAATGTGCTTGTTTGTTAGGCAATCCCTGCATGTGTTGCGGGTGTCGAACAGCCATGAGACATGCAACCGCGGGGACTGGAACATATTTTTTGAGCATGCAGAAGACATTCGGTTAGAACCCGAGCATGCTCAGATAACACCTTATCCGAGTACGTTCACTCATCACTAATTATTGTATGTTGTATTTCTGGATAGAAGGTAGAACTGTAAGTCCCAGCTACATAATACTATAGTTTAATCTTCAGTTCAGTATGAGACTAGAAAGAGACTTCTTAATCAGAATGTAGTGCACAGCCTGGCCAGCCGGTCAGTCAGGTGAGACAGCTGCATAGAAATATATATAGAAATATATGCAGCTGTCACACTCGGGTCAGGAGAGCCTCTGGCCAGAATGTGCACTGTTCTGATCTCATTCCAATTTATTGTTTTTCAACTGACTGCGCCCCTACTTATATGTTTGAGGAAAAGGTGCGTGTAAATGGGTGTGGCTTTAAAAATGGGCGTGGTTTAAAATGGGTGTGACTTAAAATGGGTGTGGTTTTCCGACGCACAAACACAGAACCTGTTGTTAAAAATTTGAATCCCACCCCTGCCATAGGGTAACAGGGGAATCCCCCGGTGGGCCCCTGTGCAGATCTGGGGCCCCAGTCCCAATGTATAGGGAGTAATTTATATAATTCACTTGATTCACTCTGTACAGAAAAAAACAGCATCTCATCATTCATTAATCAAACTACCCAGTTTATTATAATAGATATAGGTAAATTTGTGAACAAGGGTAGTATAATATTTGTGCGTAGGTGAAAAGTGGATCCCCCCAAAGTCAATGTTAATGGTGGGCCCTTGGCACCCCAGTCCGACACTGCGTGTGTAGATAGATAGATAGTGGAATTATTGGCGTGTGCCCTCAATGATCAAAAGTACTGGTACTATACGTACTTCAAAAAAGGAAGACAACACTGTACGCCAAAATGAAAAATGAGGATGCACTTTATTAATCCATGGATTTACAAACTCTCATTGGCTTTCCCAGGTTTCTGGTGACGTTTTATGATCCCTGCAGCCAAACAGCATTGGATTCACTTTCCCCACCTTCGGATAAATCACATAGATTAGCAAAAAGAGAGTGCTAGACTTGAGCAAAACAGGTCGGCCAGATTCGTAAGTCGCCGACTTTTGCCAAAGTCGGGTTTCGCCGATCGAAACCCGGTCATAGCGTGAAGTCGGCCATGCGGTCGGCAAAACTAGAGCCAAAGTCGGATTTCCCAGAATGCTTGCAGGTGCCTTTTTTCAGCCAATGAGCAAGGACGTACACTGGGCAACGAGATGACATGTGCAGCGTCCACCACCATCGTAGAGAAGGGCATTGCAGTGATTGGCTTGCTTTGGGGGGGCTTCATAGGGTCTATAAAAGCCCTGACCGCCAACCTCCATTTTACTTCTGCCGATCTTAATAGTAGGGAGAGGTTGCTGTTTATCAGTAGGGAGAGAGTTAGGGATGGAAAGATCTAAGAAGTTCTTCTGTGCTTGTGCTGATAGCAATTGTGCTGTACAGTTAGTGTGCAGTGACAGGGGAGAATTTTCTTGTGTGCAGCAGCGCTGATATTAGGCTGTGTGATAGCTGTGTGTACACTGCTGTGCAGACTGCTTTTTACACAGCACTAATACTTTTATTCTTTTTTTCTGCAGTTACTGACCGTTCATTTTTTCCCACACCGTATAGTGCTGTAAGCTCCTCAAACACTACCGTGCCCCGGCTGGTATCACGGACAAATACATGCTGACTATCTGTGTGTGACTCCGGGAATAATTACGGAGATTTAAATTTTCCACTATACAGCTATACGCTCCTCATATAATACCGTATATCTGCTGTTTGTATTACGGTCAAATACATACTGAGTGAGCGTCTGTGTGTGACTCTGGTAATATATACGGAGATTTAAATTTTTCCCTACACCATATACAGCTGTACGCCCCTCATACAGAACCATATATCTGTTGTTTGTATTACGGTCAAATACATACTGAGTGAGCATTTGTGTGTGACTCCGGAAATAAATACGGAGATTTAAATTTTTACCTACACCGTATACAGCTGTACGCTTCTGATACAGTACCGTATATCTGCTGTTTGTATTACGGTCAAATCCATACTGAGTGAGCTTCTGTGTGTGACTCCGGAAATATATACGGAGATTTAAATTTTTCCCTACAACGTATACAGCTGTACGCTCCTCATACAGTACCATATATCTGCTGGTATTTTTGGTACATTTTCCCAAGCATGAGGAAGTATGGTGTAAGAGGCCACAGACGTGGGGGAGGGCCAGCTGGTACTGATGGTGGTGGTGGTGCATCTGCTGGTAGTGCCAAAAGCACAATAGCACCTAAGGCAGGAGGTGTTGAGCCTGTGTCATCATCTGGCTCCTGAAGGCCTGGAAGGCTCCCTTTTCTGGGAGTAAGTAAACCGCTTTTAAAGCCGGAACATCAGGAACAGTTTTTGGCTTACATTGCCGAAACAGCCTCAAGCTCTATCACCTCCACTTCTGAAGTTTCAAAAACTGCAAGCACTGAGTCATCAGTGCAGGCTTCTGGTCAGAAACAACACCTTTCCATGTGTCCTTCACCCCCACCAAAAGTGAAGGATGAGGCAGGCCACACTTCAGATTACTCCCTGGAGCTCTTTTCACATACCATGCCTAAAGGTACTGCCACACTAAACAATCCCGCTAGCGATCACAATAACGACGCATACTAATGCGATCGCTAGCGGGATTGTTTCTATATCGCTAAATGCGGCCGCATTTAGCGATATAGTTAACGACACTATCGCCGTTAGCGATCTTCTTAACGACTTTAGCGGTACAAAAGTACCGCTAAATCGCTAAGAAAAGGTGCCACACAGCGATTAGATACTTACCCAGCTGGAGCGCCAGCGATGAAATAGGGTCCGGAACGATTCCAGCGACGAGCGAGATCACAGCAGGAAGCTCGTCGCTGGCAGCTGCCGCACTGAACAACATCGCTAACGGGATCGCTAAATAGTGACGTTTTTTAGCGATCCCGTTAGCGATATTGTTTAGTGTGGCATACCCTTAACTTATCAAGTGAAATCCTGAATTCCCCAGTCCAAGGTGAATATGACATGGAGTGCACTGATGCACAGGCAGTGCTACATGATTATGCTGGTAATTCACCCAGAGCACTACATTGCCCTCGAAGTCTACGGAGCCAGATTCTGACCCTGATAAAACTCAGGTGCCCTTTCCCGCACACTATATCAACTTACACGGTGACACAGAGGAAGGTGCAGATGAAATTGAAGAGGAGGTGATGGATGACACAGTTGTCGACCCGGATTGGCATCCATTTGGGGAAGAGGGTGCCGCTGGCAATAGCTCAGAAGAGGAGGAGGATCCGCAGCAGGCATCGACATCGCAGCTGCGGTTATCTGGCAGGCCCATAGCAGTCCAAAAACGTGTTATAAAAAATAAAAAGAGTTGCAGGACAGCTTGGCCAGACGGTCAAATTAGCACAGCGTACAAGCACTGAAAATTTATCCCATAGTAGGAAGAGTGCAGTGTGGCACTTTTTTTTACCAAAATCCTATTGATGAGGCAAAGGTTATCGTTAAGAAGTGCGGAAGGACCTTTAGCAGAGGGAAAAATCTCCGAAATTTGAATACCAGTTGCATGCTTAGACATGTAAACACCATGCACTTGCAAGCGTGGATGGACTACAAAATGTCAGGTAGCACACGTGCACCTGCTCCGACTGAAGGTAGCCAGCAACGCTACATCGCTTCCCCCACTGGTTAGCACACCACCAGCAAGAAAAGTTGAGGTGTCGTCGCAAGGCCAAAGCAGTCAGGGAATCACAATGTTTTTCCAATGAAAGACTGAATCTAGGCCATCACCACCACCACCACCAACCCCCTCTCAGTCCACCATGTCCACCGCTAGTTCCACCATATGCAGTTCTCAAGTCAAGCTCACCCTAGCAGAGACTCTGAGTAGGACAAGAAAGTACTCATCCTCTCATCCGCGTACACTGGCTTTGAATTCCTACATTGCCAAACTGATCTCATTAGAGATGATGCGCTTCCGTTTGGTTGAAAGTGCAGCGTTCTGAGAGCTCATGACCTACGCTGTACCATGCTATGACCTACCCAGTCGGCACTTCTTTTCTAGAAAAGCCATCCCTGCCCTCCACCTGAATGTGAAAGACCGCATTGTCCATGCACTCAAACAATCAGTGAGTGGAAAGGTGCACCTCACAACAGATGCATGGGCCAGTAGGCATGGCCAGGGCCATTACGTGTCCATCACTGAGCACTGGGTTAATGTGGTGGATGCAGGGTCCAGAGGGCACAGCGGCGGTGGGACAGTGCTGCCTAGCCCACGGTATAAGCAACAGTTGGCTGTAGGCGTTCGACCCTCCTCGTCCCCCAGAAGCGAAAGCTCGTCGACAGAGTGCAGTCGCACGAGCACTCCATCCGCAGCTGCCAGTGTTGCACACGAGGTGTGCCACTATCGAACAGCTAGTGGTAAGCGTCATCAGGCTGTTTTAAAGATGATGTCTTTGGGTGACAACAGACACACCTGGAGATACTGGCCGACTACTTGCAGCGAGAAACTGAGTCATGGCTGGGATGTCTACATCTTGAGCCAGGCAAGGTAGTCAGTGATAACGGATGTAATTTTGTGGCGGCCAATAACCCTGGCAAAACTCAGACACATACCTTGCCTGGCTCACACCTTGAACCTGGTGGTGCAGTGCTTCATAAATAATTATCTGGAGTTACCAGCCCTGCTCCATAATGTGCGAAGACTGTGCTCGCACACCCGTCGTTCGCCCGTAGACGCCAGTCGTATGCAGAGGCTGTAGCTATCGCTCCACCTCCCCAAGCACTGCCTAATCATAGACGTTGCAACAAGGTGGAACTCCACCATGCACATGATTGAGAGGCTGTGCGAACAGAAGCAGGCTGTAATGCATTTGTGGGATGATACACAAGCAGGCAGTTTGAGGGCAGACATCGAGTTTTTGGGTGTGCACTGCAGTGGTCAAAGCTGAAAGACCTCTGTAAAGTCCTTCAGTGTTTTGAGGAATGCACACGGCTGGTAAGCGCAGACGACGCCATCATAAGCATGAGTATCCCACTTATGCGACTGCTCATGCAAACTTTGACGCACATTAAGGATCAGTTGTCTGCAGAGGAGGAGGAAGATTAGGAGGAGAAGGGAAGCCTTGATGACAGTCAGCCATTGTCTGCTCAGGGAACTGTCCTGGACTAGGTAGAGGAAGAAGAGGAAGAGGTGAAGGAGGAGGATGAGGGGGATGATTATTTTGGGGAGGAGGATGCTTCTCAGGGGGGCAAGAGAAAATGTTGGCTTGCCAAGGTCAGGTACAGGGTTTGTGCATGACTGGAGGGATGTGGATTTGGCAGAAAGTGCTCTTCCACCCACCACTGGCAGTGCATCACTTGCACTTGAACTGTATAAAACAGCAAAGGGATACAAAAAGATATCCAAGGAATTGATAATGCCAGTCAGCAGTATTCAAACTGTGATTAACAAATGAAAAATTAGGGGCTCTGTAAAAACAAAACCACGGTCGGGTAGACCAGCAAAAAAATGTCCACAACTGCCAGGAAAATTGTTCAGGATGCAAAGAAAAACCCACAAAAAAAATTAGCTGAAATACTGGACTCTGAAAACTAGCGGTATGGCTATTTCAAGATGCACAATAAGGAAGCACTTGAAGAAACTTGGGTTGCATGGTCGAGTCGCCAGAAGAAAGCCATTACTGCGTAAATGCCACAAGGTTTCTCACCTACAATATGCAAAACAGCATAGAGACAAGCCTCAAAACTTCTGGAACAAGGTAATTTGGAGTGATGATGAGACCAAAATTGAACTTTTTGGCCACAACCATAAACATTACATTTGGAGAATGGTCAACAATGTATATGATAAACGGAATACCATTCCTACTCTAAAGCACGGAGATGGATCACTGATGTTTTGGGGATGTGTGAGCTACAAAGGCACAGGAAACTTGGTGAAATTTGAAGGAAAAATGAATCCAGCACATTATCAGAAAATTCTGGAGGCAAATTTGTAATCAAAAAATTAGCAAGAGTATATGATATTCATTAAAGAAATATTTATTTGAGCATTCCAATGAAGTTCCAAATGCAAACAAAAATTATATGAAGGATTCAAAACGGGGTTTTGAATCCTTCATATAATTTTTGTTTGCATTTGGAACTTCATTGGAATGCTCAAATAAATATTTCTTTAATGAATATCATATACTCTTGCTAATTTTTTGAGACCATCTTTAGTGTGCTCGAGGTGTCTTTATCAATATTGACTCTTGCCTTTTCCTCAGTAGCACCTGCGCTCAGGTGTGCATAGGACTTCATCTATTTTAGCAAATTTGTAATCATCAGCTCGGAAGCTGCGCATGAGATGTACTTGGGCGTTCCAACATGATAACGATCCAAAACACAAGGCCAATTCGACAAATCATTGGCTACAACAAAACAAAGTGAAGGTTCTGAAGTGGCCATCTCAGTCTCCTGACCTCAATTTCATTGAGCCACTCTGGGGAGATCTCAAGCGCACAGTTCATGCTAGACAGACCAGGAATTTACAGGAACTGGAGGCTTTTTGCGAAGAAGAGTGGGCAGCTTTACCATCTGAGAAAATAAAGAACCTCATCCACAACTAGCACAAAAAGACTTCAAGCTGTCATTGATATTATAGAGGGCAATACACGGTATTAAGAAATGGAGTATGTGAACTTTTGATCAGAATTATTTGCTTATTTTGGGTTGTCATTATGATTTAAAAAGAGAGAAAACACAGTAGTTTGACAATAAATGGCTTCACCCAACCACTAACCATGAGTGGAGAAAAAGGTTTGATGTTATCATTCATATTCTCTGACTAAAGGCCAAGAAAGCAAAAATTCTGCTGGGGTATGTAAACTTTTGAGCACAACTGTATATATAGCCTAAAATACAAAGGTAATAGGGTGCCCAAACTTTTACATGCCCACTGTATGAAGTTCCCATGGGAAGCTCACCCCTCAATGTTCATATGTAATTCTCATGGGAAGTGGATTCCCTGCATGTTCATATGTAATTCCCATAGAAACCTGCAGTAAATGCATATTTACCTGAGGCGAAATGGAATTGTAGTATTGTACGATATCTCTTTAAATCTCATTTAAACTGGAATCTGTGTTCCTAACCTATCATTTTTTCTACAGTCCATTGTTCATGTGCAGATTACTACGTTAGGACTTTTCTTTTATCTAATTATATCATTAAATAAATTAATAATTTATAAACACTCAGACAGTATAATCATTCCATTTGCTTGGTAGCAAATAAAATAATTAATGGGTATTATATAACAAAACAGCTCACTTGTAATTATTTTAAGTTGATTTTTATATGACAGAACTGCTAATTATAGGATAAATATTCAGACATCTGGTGATAGGCAGTTACAGCAATTAATGAAATGTTGTACATTACATCCTACTGAAGATAGAATGACAATACAAATGAAATACTCAATTTTATTTCCTTATATTTAGTAAATATGTTAAGATTTGTTTTACCTATATCCAATATTTAATTATACCTATTCATTTGGTTGGGTCTAGTGAATGAACATGCTTACCAACATTTTCACACTTCCTTTGTGTTCTCTGATAAGTGGAAAATTTACTTGGTTCATACATGCGTTATGCTGAGCGTTGAAAGCAGAAGGATATATAATGTGCAGTTCACAATGTTTGAGACTAATGAAGTCTTCATCACTTTGTGAATTTAATCCATTTTTGAAACTTGTCATCTAGAAATAAGTAGATGTTTTATTTGTGGAAATTAATCACCTAAGTCGTTAGAACTCATAGCAGATTGATTCTGATGAATGTAGTCTCAATATGAAATTGTGTTTCTTGAAACTGATTGCATGTATCAAGTAATTTAAGTCTATAAAAAGATTGCAATGCTTGCATATCTTCAGCCCAAGTTCTTGTCTCATTGCTGTTTATTTGTATCTCAATGAGCTTATTACTATTTAAAGAATGAAGATGTTTATAAAATCATTCCAACCATGCTAATTGCTAGAATAGAAAATGAAAAATGAACAACCAAAATTTGCAGTCTAATGAATTAGCATAGCTTATAATATTTATATCAATATATCATTATTTGTCAATAAGTAAATTTAAGTAGTGATACCATGATATCAAATTAATGTTGAACGTGTTTTTTCAGGGGAAATTATCAGGTAAAGAAATTTTAAATAGTAACTGATATAACAACTTACTAATACAGTTTTACTAGCCTCTAACCCAAGTGTCTGGCAGTCCGGTGTGTTTAATATGCTGGCAAATCATCAAAGTAGAATGCAAAGAGGGCTGACTGCTTAATAAACCGCTAAAGAATCCTGGTTTTGATGTGATTAGAAAACAAAAAAATAAAGATAAGAACACCTAAAATAAATATAAATGTGAATGTATCATGAGGCAGCAGTGCAGTACATAGATGAGAACAAAATTATAAAGTAATTTGCTAAAATTTTGTGGATGCTATAGCTGTATAAGAGTGTGGCAAAGTAGAAACACTGTAATGTGTTATATTTATGTATATGTGACATTTTATGCAATTGTTCATGGTATGTTTATGCTCTGCAAAAGTATGGTTAATTCACTTACGCTGTGGAAGTATAGTGTAGATCAGGGGTTGGGGAACCTCAGGCCCCAGGGCCATTTATGGCCCTCGATGACGTTTTATCTGGCCCCCGGGCAGATTCTCAGGGACTGCTATGCTTTGGCAGGGAGCTGTATTTTGATTGCCACCAGCTCATTAATTTCTTCTTGCTCTGTTAGCATACACACACAGTGTTCACTACTGAACACTGAAGGGCATGCAATGAAAGATTACGTCCTGACACCAGTGCCAGAGTCAGGATGTACTTTGTGGGTGGAGTTTGTACGGCCCCGAAGGATGGTATAAATATCCAAATGGCACTAGGCAGAGAAAAGATTCCCCACCCCTGGTGTAGATGATGGGCTCAAAAGAGTTAATAGTTAGCGTGCGTGAGTATAATAGGAAGATTGGTAAAGTAACAAGCTGAAAAGTAACTGGAAAAGATGTGGAAGATGTAACGAAATACAGCCTATACAGGCTATAGACAGAAAAAAGATAACATGGAGATGCAGAGTTCAGGTTATGAATACTGTGTAATTGTAAAGTACTTAGCAAGCACTATGCCACCATTTACAACCAATATGTTTGTACCTGTGTGTAAAGTAGAAGGTAATGTAGAAATCAAGCTTTCTTCCTGCTATCCTGCTATCTACTGTATATACTGTATGTCATATGGGTTCCTACAGTAAAGAAAATTGTATTTTTACAAAGTGGACTGAGATCTTGATTGTGCACTGCAGAAACAGAGGGCTCCTACACCATCATCACAAAATATGACCTGAGTGAGAAATACCAAATCAAAACAGTACTGCCCACACATCGACGGCATGACAAGCCCATGTCATTGGTGCCAAGTTTCGCAAAAAAAACACGTTTACTCATGTAACTCTTATGGCTGGAGCACATACGTATAAACTAAGTGATATGGTCAAATGTTGCCTCTTATTCCTGACAATTTATTGATGAGGTGACTTTTCCTATGCCCTGATAGATGTGCTCCCCTCTGGGTTGTTGATATCAATCCTATAACTACAAATATTGTAGGAAAGATTCAACCATTTCTCCAAAGACAAACTGGTGTCAATACACAGGGCAATTATGTTTTAGTTTCCAGATAAAGTGTCCAGATGTTTGGGAATCTGTGAACTTAAATGTTTCAGTACTACTGTTGAGCGGATTGGGCAAAATTAGAATTTGACCATTTGTGTTATTTTTCATGGTAAATTTGAGATGCAGAGAAGTTATTTTAATGTAATTTATTATGCTCTATCCAGACCCTAAAGCATAATAAATGTTGTTTGAAAAAACTAAAAAATCCTTTTACTCACTCTCCAGTCTACACCATCACACTTCTGGTCCTTGTTATATCTGATCCCCGCCATTCACACCAAAAGTCACGAAATCATGACATGTACTGTGATATTGCTCACACATGGGTATTTCAGTGCAAGGGGTGGGGATAAGAAGATCCAAAGAGAACTGGACAGATGATGGTGTGAGCAATGTGGCTGGAGAGGTGAGTGATGAGGTGATTATAAAGATTTCTTTTTTTTTAAACCTTTTGAGGGTCCTTTATGGTGCACGTTGTAACATACAATGCATTGTTATAATTATGTATAATCTTTATCCATTTTTTTCTTAGTTTCCACTTGAATTCATTCATACTTTGTCGTGAAAGGAAATGGGAAGTTGATAGTCTACCCTAGCAATAATACCTTGTGTACTGTTCCTTCAAGGGAAACCACCCAAACAAAGGGCAACTCAATTGTCAGATCTTATGCTATTAACCAAGAAGCATGTATGGAATCAAGTTGGAACATGTATTAAGATGATGCATACTCTTTGGTTAATACCATTTTTACGGAGTGACCTGGTTGGAGTAGTGATATTGCAATCACTACGGGGTAGCACTGGGCAGATAGCATAGTCTGTAATAGCCAAGGAGTCGATACACAGGAACAGCAATGTAGTTTGAAGGAATAAGCAGTAATCGTAGTCAAGGAAGCCAGATGTCGTTTACCAGGAGCAGCAATGTCGTTTGAAGGAATAAGCAGGAATTGTAGTCAAGGAAGCCAGGGGTCGTTTATCAGAAGCAGCAGTGTCGTTTGAAGGAATAAGCAGGAGTCGTAGTCAAGGCAGCCAGAGATCGTTTACCAGGAGCAGCAGTGTCAATTGAAGGAATAGCAGGTGGAAGGAAGCTTGACTAAAGGCAGGTAGCTCAATAATGACGCAAGGAACTGATAGCAAGGCCAGGTTTAAATAGGGTGTGCAATCAAAATGAGCCAATCAGGAACTCAGGGTGGTAGCCAACAGGAAACTCAGGGAGGAGACATCAGCAACAACATATTATACAACAAGTATTTGGATAAGCAAGGAATTGTCCAGCAAGCTGAATAGCTCAGAAGGAAGAGCTGCCGACTGGTGCACAGAAGCTGCTAGGTTCGAATCCTGACAGTACTCCCCTCCTTCCAGGATGGCCTCTGGACATATCAGGTGCTGGCTTCTCTGGATGTCTCAGATGAAAAGCTCTTGTAAGTCTGGGCGCATGGACATTGCCCTCTGGCTCCCATTAATTATCTTCTGGTCCATAACCCCTCCATTGTACCAAATATTGTAGTCTCCCTTAAAATGTTCTAGAGTCCAGAATTTCATCCACGATGTACTCTTCTTCACCATGGACTTTTTCTGGTGGAGGAGGTGGCTGAGTTCTTCCTGGAAAAGGGTTGTCATTAAATATCTTGAGCGAGGGCACATGGAACACAGGGTGAATTTTCAGGCTGCTAGTAAGTTTTAAATGGAAAGCAACTGAGTTAATTTATGCAGAGATTTGAAAAGGTCCTATGAATTGTTGACCTAACTAAGAATACGGTACATTTGTCTTCAGATTTTTGGTAGAAAGCCAAACCTTGTCACCGACCTGAAAGGTAGGAGGGGCTTTACGACGTTTATCTTTTTCTTTATAATCTTTTTTCCTTTTGCAACATCTCAGTTAGTACTTTTTGAGCTTTCTGCAACTCAGTAAGTCTGTTTGTAACAGCACGAACTGAGGGATTGAATGGAAGATTAGGAATAAATACCGGATGCAAACCATAGTTAGCAAAAAATGGGATTTGTCGAACTGTGTTTGGAGTTATTATATGCAAATTCTACTGTTGGTAGATAATCTACCCAGTCATCCTATATGTAAGAAATAAAACAGCGCAGGTATATTTCAAGAGTTTGGATAGTTCTTTCAGTCTGTTCATTCGATTGTGGGTGGAAAGCAGTAGACAAATTGACAGTACCTCCTAATGCTGTACAGAATATTTTCCCAAATCTTGATGTAAACTGAACCCCTCTATCAGAATAGACATTGTCAGGAATTCCAGGCAGTCTGAATACCTCTTTGACTACTAATTCTGCGGTTTGTTCAGCGGTAGGAATCCCTTTAGTTGGAATAAAATGGACCATCTTTGTGAGCAGATACACCACAACAAGGAAAACAGTCATTTCTTTTGAGGCAGGAAGGTCCATGATAAAATCCATTGAAATTGGTCTCCAAGGCCTAGATGGAACTGGAAGAGGTTGAAGAAGTCATAGAGGATAAGATCAAGGCGTCTTGTTCCGTGCACATGTTAAAAAGGAAGAAACATATTTTCTCACATCCTTTCTACAATTAGGCCACCAAAAAAAACAAAGTAGTAGTTCTTGCGTTTTCATTACTCCAGGGTGTCCTACAAGTTTAGAATCATGGACACCTTCGAGCAGATTCGGGGACATTTGATGGTTCTGCATCCAAAATCCCTCCTTGCTCGACAATGACCCAAGACATACAGCCAAAGCAACAAAGGAGTGGCTCAAAAAGAAGCACATTAGGGTCATGGAGTGGCCTAGCCAGTCCCCAGACCTTAATGCCATAGAAAATTTATGGAGGGAGTTGAAGCTCCGAGTTGCCAAGCAACTGTTAAGGGCCTGCGGAACGCACCTAATAGATATTAAGGAGAGGTGCGTTCGCAGCCTGGGGTCCACTGTGCAGGCAGAGCCTGCTGCTAGTAAGATGGCGCAAATAGGCAGTATGAGTAAACTCTGTTATCCCGCAGAGTCGCAGATGTAAACGCCGCAGCACTATATGGCGGTATGGGCGAACTCTGTTATTCCACAGAGTCGCTAACTAAAATGCTGTAGCGCAATATGGCGATATAAGCGGACTCTGTTAATTCTCAGAGCCGATGTGACAAAGACTGTGTCCTGTCAGACTCACAGGGGACACAGATGACTGCTAAGCGGATTGCAGTCTGTGGTCATGCAATCAGAACACAAGCAATAATCTCCTCACCGGAGTAGCCGGTATTCTAATGGCGTTTTCAGCCGAGCCCTAAACACGTGCATACATGACCACACTGGCGCAAGCACGTAACAGATTTGATACTAGCGCACGGCCGTGCGGTCATTCACACTTTTTTTTGTAGCAGCTACAGGGCCTTCCAGAAAAGGACCAATGGGAAAGCTGCTCCAGAACTAAAGCAGCTTCAGGACCTTCCTGGAGGACCAATGGAAGTCGCTGCAGTACCCGACCATGAGACCCCTGATCTCCTATGAGAGATCTTACCCTGAGCATGCTCAGAAGGGAACACACGGGACTTAGTCCCAACTACGTCTGCTTGCCGCTGACCTGCACTGGTTACAATGGCAGGACCTGGGGAGGCAGCAGTCATCCTCTGCACAGTATGAGACTGGGAGAGACGCTGAGACCGACGTCTTTGCTGAGCAGGCTCCACTGCGGCCGGAGACGGATGGGGGACCGCAGCTGGGATGGCTCGAGATTCCCCTTGTGCACCAGTGGGAACTCGATTCGCAACAGCCTCAAAATCTTAATGATTTAGAGATGATCTGCAAAGAAGAATGGACCAAAATTCCTCCAGTCATGTTGCGCAAACCTCATCATCAACTACAAAAAATGTCTGACTGCTGTGCTTGCCAGAAAGGGTTTTGCCACCAAGTATTATGTATTGTTTGACAGAGGGATCAAATACTTATTTCTCACTGTAAAATGCAAATAAATTTATAGAATTTCTAAAATGTGATTTTCTAGATTTTATTTTTGATATTCTATCTCTCAATCTTAAAATTAACCTGCCCTTAACCCCTTAACCCCCAAGGGTGGTTTGCACGTTAATGACCGGGCCAATTTTTACAATTCTGACCACTGTCTCTTTATGAGGCTATAACTCTGGAACGCTTCAACGGATCTTCACGATTCTGAGAATGTTTTCTCGTGACATATTGTACTTCATGATAGTGATAAAATTTCTTTGATATAACTTGCTGTTATTTATGAAAAAAATGGAAATATGGCGAAAATTTTGAAAATATTGCAATTTTCAAACTTTGAATTTTTATTCCCTTAAAACAGAGAAATATGTCACACAAAATAGTTGCTTAATAACATTTCCCACATGTCTACTTTACATCAGCACAATTTTGAAACCAATTTTTTTTTGTTACAAAGTTATAAGGGTTAAAAGTTGACTAGTGATTTCTCATTTTTACAACAAATTGTACAAAACCATTTTTTTAGGGACCACCTCACATTTGAAGTCACTTTGAGGGGTCTATATGGAAGAAAATACCCAAAAGTGACAACATTCTAGAAACTGCACCTCTCAAGGTACTCAAAACCACATTCAAGAAGTTTATTTATCCTTCAGATGCTTCACAGGAGCTGAAGCAACTTGGAAGGAAAAAATGAACATTTAACTTTTTAGTCACAAAAATGATCTTTTACAAACAAATTTTTTATTTTATCAAGGGTAAAAGGAGAAAATGGACAGAAAAAGTTGTTGTGCAATTTCTCCTGAGTACGCGGACACCCCATATGTGGGGGAAAACCACTGTCTGGGCGCACGGCAGGGCTCGGAAGGGAAGGAGCGCCGTTTGACTTTTTCAACGCCGAATTGGCTGGAATTGAGATCAGACGCCATGTCACGTTTGGAGAGCCCCTGATGTGCCTAAACAGTGGAAACCCCCCCACAAATGACACCATTTTGGAAACTAGACCCCATAAGGAACTTATCTAGATCTGTTGTGAAAAGTTTGAACCTTCAAGTATTTCACTAAAGTTTATAATGCCTGGGTGTGAAAAAAAAAATTCCACAAAAATGATTTTTTAGTCCCCAATTTTTGATTTTTCCCAAGGTAATTGGACCCCAAAAGTTGTTGTCCAATTTGTCCTGAGTACGATTATACCCCATATGTGGGGGAGAAATTCTGTTTGGGCGCACTTCAGGGCTCGGAAAGGAAATAATGACATTTTGGAATGCATACTTTGATGGGTGTCATGTTCAGTTTGCAGAGTCCCTGATGTGCCTAAACAGTGGTAACCCCCCACAAGTGACCCCATTTTGGAAACTAGACCCCCTAAGGAACTTATCTAGATCTGTGGTGAGCAATTTGAACGCCCAAGTGCTTCACACAAGTTTATAATGCCTGGGCATGAAAATATAAAAATCCTATTTTTTTCTACACAAAAATTATATTTAAGTCACCAATTTTTTATTTTCTCAAGGGTAACATGAGAAATTGGACCATAAAAATTGTTGTCCAATTTCTCCTGAGTATGCTGACACCTCATATGTGGGGGGCAACCACTGTTTGGGTGCATGGCGGAGCTCGGAAGGGAAGGAGCACCGTTTGACTTTTTCAACGCCGAATTGGCTGGAATTGAGATCAGACGCCATGTCACGTTTGGAGAGCCCCTGATGTGCCTAAACAGTGGAAACCTCCCAATTCTAACTCCAACCCTAACCCCAACACACCCCTAACACTAATCCCAACCCTAATCATAACTCTAACCACAAACCTAACCCTAACACACCCGTAACCCTAGTCCCAACCCTAATCCTAATTTTAGCCCCAACTCTAACCCTAACTTTAGCTCCAACCCTTACCCTAATGGGAAAATGGAAATAAATATTTTTTTTTAATTTTATTATTTTTCCCTAACTAAAGGGATGGTAAAGGGTGTTTTGATTTACTATTTATAGCGGGTTTTTATGATTGGCAGCTGTCACACGCTGAAAGACGCTTTTTATTGCAAAAAATAGTTTTTGCATCATCATATTTTGAGAGCTATAATTTTTTCTTATTTTGGCCCACAGAGTCATGTGAGAGTCTTATTTTTTTGCGGGACGAGGTGACGTTTTTATTGGTACCAATTTTGGGCACATGACTTTTTTTATCGCTTTTTATTATGATTTTTGGGAGGCAGAATGAACAAAAACAAGCAATTCATGAAATACTTTTGAGGGGGGCGTTTATACCGTTCCACGTGTGGTAAAATTGATAAAGCAGTTTTATTCTCCGGATTAGTACGATTACAGCGATACCTCATTTGTATAATTTTTTTATGTTTTGGCGCTTTTATACAATAAAAACGATTATATATAAAAATAGTTATTTTTGCATCGCTTTATTCTGCGAGCTATAACTTTTTTATTGTTTTGCTGATGATGCTGTATGGTGGCTCGTTTTTTTCAGGACAAGATGACATTTTCAGGGTACCATGTTTATTTACATTCGTCTTTTTGATGTCGTGTTATTCCTCTTTTTGTTCGGCAGTATGATGATAAATCATTGTTTTTTAGGCTTGTTTTTTTTTTAAGGGGTTCCACTAAAGGGGTTAACTAATGGGACAGGTTTATATTGCGGGTCGTTACAGACGCGGTGATACTAAACATGTGTACTTTTTTTTTATTATTTACACAAAAGGAATTTATTGGGAAATAATATATTTTTTTATTTATTTATGACTTTTTTTACACATGTTATTTTTAATTTTTTGACTTTTTTTTACTTTGTCCCAGGGTGGGACATCACTGTATAAGGTCAGATCGCTGGTCTGACAGTGTGCACAGCACTCTGTCAGACCAGCGATCTAACTGGCACTGCTGCTGGCTTTCTCAGCGCCTGCTCTCAGCAGGCACTGAGCAAGCCGCCTCCCTGCAGGACCCGGAAGGACCCCGTGGCCATCTTGGATCCGGGGTTCTGCAGGGAGGAGTGTCCCTCAGAACAGTGTGATGCATCGCGCTGTTCTGAGGGTCTCAGGGAAGCACGCAGGGAGCCCCCTCCCTGCGCGATGCTTCCCTATACTGCTGGAACACTGCGATCAAAGATGATTGCAGTATGCCAGGGGTTAATGTGCCGTGAGTGGTCCGTGACTGCTCCTGCACATAGTGCCGGATGTCAGCTGTGATAATCAGTTGACACCCGGCCGCGATCAGCTGCGCTCCCCCCGGGAGCACAGCTGATCGCATGTGACGTACTATTACATCCTTGGGAATTAGGTCCAGGGTCACATGGACGGAATAGGTTGTCTGATGGTATAAAGGCATTAAAATTATAGACTGTTCATGTCTTTATTAGTGGGCAAAAGTACAAAATCATCAAGGGATCAAATACTTATTTCCCCCACTTTAGATTCTCTTTACGCCACCTCTCCTCCTCTACTGCAGAGAGTGCTTTACGGATTACATCAATTTGCATAGGTTCAGGAACAGTTTCCTTTTCCTGTTGATTTTTTAATGCTAATTGAGTAAAGGAGTAGTTTGGGATGTTTCCAAACTTTCACAGCCTTTCCTTTCTTTGCTCAGTGAGTCTCTGATCAATTCAGATGCATAGCTGAAAAAAATTCTTCCAAATTATCAGTGGTTTCAACCCTTGAAAGTTCATCTTTGATTAGCTCTGATAATCCTCGGTGAAATTGACTCCTCTGGGCAGCCAAATTCCATGTGGTGTCTGCCACCCAGAGGTGGAATTCGGAGGTATATTCAGCTACAGAGTGCCATCCTTGACGTAGGTTATGCAGTTTGTTTTCAGCTGTAGCACAATGATTTGGGTCATCAAACACTTGGTCCATAGCAGTGATGAAAGAGACTACAGTAAGTCATTTAGGAGGTCAGAGTTCATCTCCACATGAGGTGAGGCCCATGCAAGAGCCTCATCAGTTAGGAAATTAATGATAAACAGAACCCTTTTCCTGTCACTGGTAAACAGAGAAGGATATATCTGGAAATAGATATGGTATTGATTTAGGAATCCACGGTAGTAATAATTATCCCCGCTGAACTTTGCTGGCAGCGGCATGCGTGCGTTTGATTCCGGGCCAGAGTTGTGCAATTCCAGAAGTTGCCTCTGCAACTCAATAATTTCCTTTTGATGACCACCTGTGTCTGCAACTTAGAAAATGTTTCTTTGTAGGTGGTACTAAAATTCTGAAGTTCAGCAACTTGTTGCCTCAGTTAGGCTGCAATGGACTCCATTTTGTGGGCGTGATTATTCTGTTATGGACTGACTTGGTCGGAGTAGTGATATTGCAACCACTAGGTCCAGCACCGAGCAGATAGCATAGTCTGGAATAGTCAAGGAGTCAATACACAGGAACAGGAATGTAATTTGAAGGAATAAGCAGGAATTGTAGTCAAGGAAGCTAGGGGTCTTTTATCAGGAGCAGCAGTGTTGTTTGAAGGAATAAGCAGGAAGCATAGTCAAGGAAGATAGGGGTCATTTACCAGAAGCAGCATTGTCGTTTGAAGGAATAAGGAGGAGTCTTAGTCACAGAAGCCAGAGATCATTTACCAGGAGCAGCAGTGTCAATTGAAGGAATAGCAGGTGGATGGAAGCTTGACTAAAGGCAGGTAGCTCAATAATCACACAAGGAACTGAGAGCAAGGCCAGGTTTAAATAGGGTGTGCATTCAGAATAAGCCAATCAGGAACTCATGGTGGTAACCAACAGGAAACTCAGGGAGGAGACATCAGCAACAACAAAGGTACAAGTATTTGGATAAGCAAGGAACTGTCTAGCGAGCTTAATAGCTCAGAAGGAAGAGCTGCTAGGTTTGAATCCTGACAACCATAATCCTTGGTCACATGATTATTTACTTATTAACTGTATGGTTAAATACTTCTTTTGACTGGCTTTTGTGAATCCCACAAATTATGCTTTCACTGATGCCAGCTGTAGTGCAGTTCTTACGGAAGAAATTATGGGTGATATTGGTAGGAATAGACTTTCAACAACATATTTACCACTAATACATCCAGGTACTGAAGCATTCAAGCCCCCAAATACCAAGTCTTACCACTTGTAAAACTACAACCTAACCTCTACATGACAACTAAGCAATGAGTATCAGAACCTACTTTCTGGATTTGCTGCTGGGACCAACAACCTAAATGTGGGAGTAGTGGTGTGGGTGGTGTCGGTGGTTTGTCATGGTATTATTTGGTATTTTTGATACCTTTGTCTATCCCTTTTTGTATTACCTAGTGTGTCTGCTACTAATTACTGTCATTACTGTTCATTTATGGTATTTTTAACATGTTTTATTAAAAGTCTTAATAGGATTCTATTCAGTGATTTCTGGTATCTTAATTATCTTGTGCTAGACAGTATTTCTCATTTTATTTAGGTTTTGCTTTCAGTCTAAACAATCAATTTTTAACACTATCACTTCTAAACAGCTAATAAAGTGAATGCACGTTCTCATAGTTCCCCAAGAAAATAGAGGTAGAAAACTGGAAAACTAAGAACAAAATTTATGTACACTGCTATTTATTTCACTTAGCAGCTGATTAAAAAACAGCCTCTTACTGCCCGCATAATGCATAGTTCATCCTTATAGTTTCTTTTCTTTTGTCAGTTCCCAGCAATGTTAATGAACTGTCAGGATGTCAGTGAATGGCTGTAATAAAATGTATGCTATTCGGGGGCATTATTTTCCCTTTTCTCAAAATTAAATAGAGCATCTACGGTATCTCAGAGATTTGTTTATCTGCATTATTTAATAGTTTCATAGTTTGAAATAATCTGAATTGTAAATGACAAATAATTCAAAACAACAGTAAACTCGCCTGTCTCCGTCTGTCTTAGTGCCTATTATTTTCTAAGCGATAGGTTAAAATGAGGGTGGATATTGCATAATGCTATAAAAAATAAATTGTTCTTAAAATCTACATTGTACGTGTCGTTGGAGGAAACATCAAATGAAGGATTTACAGGACTGCAAAATACCAGCCTGAAGAGAGAAAAATTACATACATGAGGGTAGAAAAATATTTAGAATTGAGAGTCCTCTGCGGTTGATACCTTTTAATGGCTAACTGAAAAGATGGTAACAAATTGCAAGCTTTCGAGACTATCAGGTCTCTTCATCAGGCAAAGACAAATACAAAATCTGAAGAATCACATATTTATACACAACACAGCACAGAAACAATGCAATAGATAAGACAAGTGACGTAAAGCAGAACTGTCAATATGGGAGATAGAGATGAACATAAATATTGGAACAGTTCATAGATAAGGAGTGTGAAAGTTTTATTGCCCTCTGATTGGGGTCTGGTAATGTTTTGTGATGTTCTCACAGGGTTTTGGGAGCAAATTCCTTAATTGATGTAATAGACCATAAATCCATGTGATAGGTTCATTCCAGCATTGAGAGTGTAAAAGGTCATCATCAGTTTGTATTCACAAACTCTCCTGTGTCTTTGAGATGTGAAATTACCTTTCAGTACAAGTAATTTCATGTCCATGGTGCTGTGATCGGGCATACAAAAATCTTTGGCCGCAGGTAGATCCATTCTCTTTTCTCTTATTGTGTGGCGATGAGAATTCATCCTTGTTCTCAGTTTTTGCCCAGTCTCTCCCACATACAGACTCCCAGTTGGACATTTAGTACATATAATTAGGTACACCACATTAGATGTGATGCAGCTGAATGTACCTGGGATCTTGTAGTCCTGATGGGAGTTGGGGATCTTTATCTTGTCCGTGGTCATTATAGATGGACAGGTTTTACATTTTTTCTTGTTGCAAGGAAAGGTTCCTGCAGCTGTTGGGGAGGACAGGGAGCTTCTGACAATGATGCTTCTTAGATTTGGGGGCTGCCTAAAACACTGTAGTGGGGGGTCTGGAAATATGGATTGTAATCGGGCATCTTTCTGTAGTAAAGGTTGTAGTTTCCGTGCAGCTCCCCTTAGCATCTCCAGATTTGGATTGTAGGTGACCACTAGAGGCACCCGATTATTTTCATCTTTAGCTTTGTAATGTAGCAGGTGAGTCCTTGATATTCTGGTGGCTCTTGTAATTTGTATCACGAACACCGCACTGCACTTGCTCACTGAGCCAGTGCGCGTGTCCTGAGTAAGACAGACTGCACTCAAAGATACCTGTGGAGCGGGGCAGTAGCGGTGAAGATGCGTGCTTCAGACTAACAGGACCCTAAGCACGTGACTGCGAAGGGGCGGCGCCGGCCACAGGTCTCTCAGAGAAGGCAGTAACAGACAGAGATTGTTTCAGGCCAGAGGACCTTAAGCACGTGACTGCTGATGGGCGTGGCCTAAGCTCCAGAGAGCTATGAGCAGAAGGAAAACTCCTAGAAGGGTAACTACGGGACAGAGTTACCAAGGGGCATAGACAAAACGGATAGTCAGGATAGCCAGGTCATACACAGAGGGAGCAACGCAGTACAAGTGGAGCAGGCAGAGAATAACCAGAACGTAGCCAAGGGATCAGAAATCCAGAACGGGCAAATACACAATACCAAGACAGTAGACAAACTCACAACGAAGAGACGGACCGGGTCAAAACCAAACAAGCAACAAGATCAGGCACAAGGCACAGGCACACAGGAGGTCAACTAACTCAGCCGAGGGCAGAGTATAACTGACACCAGACCTAGGTCAATTGGCAACTAAATAGCCGCCCTCTGCCAGAGAGAGGCTGAAACCATTAACCCCAGTTGACCAGGACGGGGCGAAGACAAAACCCCGTCCTGGGTCATGACAGTACCCCCCTCTCAACGGGGGGCCACCGGACCCCCGGGTTTCTCAGGACACCTGGCATGAAAGGCCCGGACCAACTGATCCGCATGAACAGATCGGGCAGGAACCCACGACCGGTCCTCTGGACCGTAGCCTTTCCAATGTATCAGATACTGAAGAGCACGACGGACAAACCTAGAGTCAAGAATTCGTTCCACCTCGTACTCAGACTGCCCATCTACCAAAACCGGTGGTGGGGAAGACAACGATCCTTCCCTACAGGACCCCACAGGTTTCAAAAGGGCCCTATGGAAAACGTTGGGAATCCGTAGAGACGGAGGGAGACGCAACCGAAATGCCACCGGGTTAACTGCTTCCGTAATTTCATAAGGACCAATAAATTTAGGTCCAAGTTTCGCAGAGGGGACCTTGAGCCTTATATTCCTAGTAGATAACCATACCTTATCCCCAACCTGGAACACCGGCCCCACAGACCGTTTTTTGTCAGCAAAAAACTTATATTTAGACTGAGCCTTCGTAATGTTCCTTTGGACCTCCTGCCATAACTCCCCCAACCGCTGTATTGTCCCATCCGCCCCAGGACACCCAGAGTCCAAACGGGAGAACTCCCCAAAATGTGGATGAAACCCATAATTGCAGAAAAAGGGAGATGTGCCCGTAGACTGGTTAGTGCGGTTGTTAAACGCGAACTCAGCCAAAGGTAACGCAGTACACCAATCATCCTGTCGGGCTGAGGTCAGGCAACGCAGGATTTGCTCTAAAGACTGATTGGTCCGCTCAGTCTGCCCATTAGTCTCTGGATGATAAGCGGATGAAAAAGACAGATCAATACCCAACCTCTTACAAAATGCCCTCCAAAATCTGGAAACAAATTGTACCCCCCTATCAGACACCACATTCAAGGGTACCCCATGCAACCGCACCACATGCTCAACAAACAATCTGGACAACGTTTCTGCATTAGGTAAAGCCGACAAGGGTACAAAATGTGCTTGTTTACTAAACCTGTCCACCACTACCCAAATGACGGTATTACCCTTGGAAGGAGGAAGGTTGGTGATAAAATCCATGGACAAATGGGTCCATGGTCTATCAGGAATTGGCAGTGGCACCAATTCCCCGGCCGGCCGGTTATGGGGGGTTTCGCACGGGCACATACCCCACAAGCAGACACAAATTCCCCAACATCAGAGGCTAAATAAGACCACCAGAATATCCTAGAGATGGCCCTCCGGGTAGCCGAGATTCCAGGATGTCCACCCAGAACTGAGTCGTGGAATTCCCGAAGGAACCTGAGACGAAATTGAACTGGTACAAAAAGTTTATCCACTGGCTTAGCCGGAGGGCAAGAGACTGAGCTTCCTGAATCTCCTGCTCCAACCCAGCAGAAACAACTGCCACCACCACCCCAGGCTGAAGAATGGAGGATGGAGGTTCGGGGGGAGACACCGGATCCAGACTGCGTGACAAGGCATCAGTCTTGACATTTTTGGATCCTGGCCGAAAAGTGATGGAGAACTGGAATTTGGAAAAAAAAAACGACCATCTTGCCTGTCTAGGAGTCAACCTTTTAGCAGACTCAATGTAAGCTAGGTTCTTGTGGTCCGTAACCACGGTAATAGGATGGACAGCACCCTCCAAAAAATGCCTCCATTCTTCAAAGGCCAACTTCACGGCCAGAAGTTCTCGATTCCCAACATCATAGTTTCTCTCCACAGGAGAGAATTTCTTAGAGAAAAAGGCACAGGGTCTCAAATTAGTCAAAATGGCGGGTCCCTGGGACAACACTGCCCCCACCCCCACCTCCGAGGCGTCCACCTCAACAATAAATGGTTCAGACGGGTCCGGTTGAATAAGAACCGGAGCAGACATGAAACATTTTTTTAAGAACTGAAACGCCGCCACCGCTGCGGCTGACCAATTCTTGACATCAGCCCCCTTTTGAGTCAGATCTGTGAGAGGTTTAACTACCTGCGAGAACCCCCTTATAAACTTGCGATAGTAATTTGCGAATCCTAAGAAACGCTGCAGAGCCTTCAAATCACGAGGTTGTACCCAATCAACAATGGCCTGCACCTTATTAGGATCCATGCGATACCCCTCAGCAGACACAATGAACCCCAGAAATGACAGTTCCTGAACGAAGAATGAACATTTCTCTAGCTTAGCAAAGAGACAGTTCTCCCGGAGCCTTTGGAGAACTGCCCGAAGATGATCAATGTGAGTTTGTTTATCAGGCGAGTAGATAAGAATGTCATCCAAATACACAACCATAAAACGCCCAATAAAGTCAGAGAACACATGATTAATAAAATTTGGAAGACTGCTGGTGCGTTGGTCAGACCGAAAGGCATGACCAAGTTTTCAAACAACCCTTCAGTAGTGAGAAAAGCAGTCTTCCACTCATCCCCCTCCCGGACCCGGATAAGGTTATATGCCCCCCGCAGATCCAATTTCGAAAACCACTTAGCCCCAGACAACTGGTTGTACAAATCAGGAATAAGTGGGAGGGGGTAAGTATTTCTCACAGTTATCTTATTTAACTCTCGAAAATCGAGGCACATGCGCAAACCACCGTCTTTTTTCTTAACGAAAAAGAACCCCGCCGCCATGGGGGAAACAGAAGGACGAATGTGTCCCTTACGAAGGCTCTCAGAAATGTATTCTTTCATAGCAGCCCGCTCGGGACCCGAGAGGTTATACAAGCGGGCCTAGACAAAACGGATAGTCAGGATAGCCAGGTCATACACAGAGGGAGCAACGCAGTACAAGTGGAGCAGGCAGAGAATAACCAGAACGTAGCCAAGGGATCAGAAAACCAGAACGGGCAAATACACAATACCAAGACAGTAGACAAACTCACAACGAAGAGACGGACCGGGTCAAAACCAAACAAGCAACAAGATCAGGCACAAGGCACAGGCACACAGGAGGTCAACTAACTCAGCCGAGGGCAGGAGTATAACTGACACCAAACCTAGGTCAATTGGCAACTAAATAGCCGCCCTCTGCCAGAGAGAGGCTGAAACCATTAACCCCAGTCTGACCAGGACGGGCGAAGACAAAACTCCGTCCTGGGTCATGACAATTTGGTTTTCAATTGTTCTTAGATAGTAGCCCTGATTTAGAAAGGTCTTTCTGAGGCGACCAAGTGTAAGGTTCTGTGTACATGTTCCTGAAACTCAGTTTGTTCGTCAGCCATTTTACTTTCTGTCTTGCTGCAGCTATCTTGCCCTCAGTCAAAATGGAGTTTCCAGCTTGCATGTTCCCGCCCTGATTCTCTCCTTTTGCTTCTTAAGCAGCCACAGCTGAGCAATCAGTGCTTCAGAATCTAGCCTGCAGTGAACCTGTGACCTGACTCCTGAAGCCTTGGACCTTGTACTCCAGCTATTCCTACTGAGGAACTCTGAAGCACTTGTGGACTCTGAACCCTGCTCTTTGAAAGACCCACGTTTGCATGGACTTACGGTAACAGAGAAGAAGATCCTGAACCTGTTGTGGAGAGTGATTGCTGAGCTTAGATTACTCTGGCCTGCTGTGTCTCCTGCTTCTGTGTCTGCAAACTGTGTGACTATTTTTGCCAACTTGTATGAAGTAATACAAGACTTTCTATATCAAACCTGTGTCTCATGTATTTTCATCGCACCCAAGCACAAGACGCTATATGAACTATACTACATACATTACAACATTCTGAAGCCAAACGTTAGTGTCTGCTGGGTCTGGAAAGGCTGTGTCTGCTGCAACTGTGGATATCGGATGTCCGGTTGTACTTTCTGTGATGACAGTGGTTGTGACTTCTCACAACCATTCCAGATGTCCGGGTGAACTTTCTGTGATGATAGTGGTTGTGACTTCTCACAACCATTCCAGGTGAGCAGTTCCCTTAATTTTTTTTTCTCTCTGCAGTGTTACCACAGGTAAACACTATTGTTTTTTTTTTTTTCTCCTCTCCTCTTCTTCCAGTACTCCTGTCTTAAAAGATCTGGAAAATGGAGGCCCGCATAAAGGAACTTTGCGGAGTGACTGATAATATCCTTGCAGATTTGCAGAATATAAAGACCCGTTTTTCAAGCCTACAGGACCTCACTAATCACAATTTGCAAGTGTTTGGACAGACTGCCCAGGATTTGCGAGCCAGGATTGAGGTTCTAGAGGAGCGAGTCCAGGCTCCTGCCGTAGCCCCGAGTTCTGGGATTCCCAAGTTGCCCCCTTTTCGTTTTGGCGGTGAACGTGAGAAATTCAGGGGATTTATTAATCAATGCAATCTTTTTTTTCTGCACATGCTTCACAATTTCCCACTGAACGATCTAAGGTGCTTACTATAATTATGTTGCTTACCAACAAGGCTTTGATGTGGGCAAACCCTCTGATTGAGACTGAGGATGATTGTTTGAATCACCTTGATGCTTTTATTTCAGCCATGGGGCAGGTGTTTGATGACCCCAATCGAGGTGCAACAGCTGAAGCAGCCATGTTAGCTTTGCGCCAAGGTAAGCACTCGGTAGCTGAATATGCCTTGGATTTCAGGAGATGGGCCCTTGATACCACCTGGGACAGTTCCGCCAAAAAATCTATTTTTCGAAAGGGGTTATCTCCACTGATTAAGGATGAACTTGCTCGTGCCGACCCTCCCACTGCGTTAGGTGACTTTATTAACTACTGCATCCGTATTGATACTCGTCTGACTGAACGCAGGCAAGAGAGATGGTTCGAAAGCAATCGCACTAACCTTTTCCTACCTTCCTCTCCAGCTAAGGAACCTTTGAGTAGGATTACACGGGAACCTGAACCTGAACCCATGCAGGTAGACTCTTTACAACGACGGGTTAGTGATGCACGCAAGGAACATCGTTTTAAGGAGAATCTATGTTTCTATTGTGGTAAGTCAGGGCACTTCATTATAAACTGCCCCAGCTGTTCTCGTAAGACTACTGCAGCACTCATTCATTGTGAGTGTTGCGAGAGGGGATCTGTCAGGTCCGAGCCTCAGGCTCCAGGGAGATCTGCAGCAACCGATCTTGATTTCTCGGACTTAAACTCCGTTACCTCTGAGGACGTTGACTGTGTAAACGCTGCCATTTTTCAAGTTTCCTCAGCGGTGTCCCAGCTGAGTTGTAAGAAAAACAATTCCATTGCTTTCTTTCCATCAAACTCTGGGTTGACTCAGCTTGGGTGTCTAGCTCTGCTATGATCGACTCAGGGGCAAGTGGAAATTTTATGGATGTCTCCTTTGCTCTGAAACAGGGGATACGTTCAGTGAAGAAGGCTACTCCAGTACAGATGGAAACTGTGGATGGCTCCCTGCTGACCTCTGGACCAGTGGATCAGGAAACAGAGCCTTTGAGGGTTCTTATGGGTAAAGATCATCAAGAGAAACTGTCCTTTATGCTTATCTCTTCTCCCCACTTTCCCATTATTCTAGGGCTACCATGGCTGCAGGCTCAGAATCCTACCATTAACTGGGAGACCAAGGAATTACACTTTCCAGAGAAACAGATAAGTCCAAAAGTTTCAGCTTGCTCTGTTCCTAAAGGAACCATGTCAGTCCCTGAAATACCAGCTGTATACCAGGACTATGTGGATTTATGTGACAAGAAGAACGCTGACCAGCTTCCTCCTCACCGTCCATATGATTGTCCAATTGAATTATTGCCTGGAGCAGAGATACCTTTTGGTAAGATCTACCCCCTGGCGGGGCCCGAGCTAAAGGCTTTAAAGGATTACATAGATGAAAATCTAGCCAAGGGCTTCATACGCCCCTCTTCATCTCCTGCAGGTGCACCCATCTTCTTTGTAAAGAAGAAAGATGGATCTCTGAGACCCTGCGTAGACTATAGGGAACTCAACAAGGTTACTATTAGAAACCGTTATCCATTGCCTTTAATCCCTGAGTTATTGGAGAGAGTGCGACATGCCAAAATTTTCTCTAAACTAGATCTTCGTGGGGCCTATAACTTAGTCCGTATTAGACCTGGGGATGAATGGAAGACTGCATTCAGGTCACGCTATGGACACTTTGAATATCTAGTTATGCCTTTTGGTCTGAGTACCGCCCCAGCCACTTTCCAACACTTGGTGAATGACATCTTCAGGGATCTCCTAGATACATTCGTGGTAATTTATTTGGATGATATTCTAATTTTTTCTAACTCCACAGAGGAACATCATGGACATGTGAGAATGGTCTTGGAACGTCTAAGACAAAACCATCTTTACATCAAACTTGAAAAGTGTGAATTCCATAGGACCAAAATTCAATTTCTGGGGTATGTACTGTCTACACAAGGAATTAGTATGGATGGAAGCAAAACCCAAGCCATCAAGGATTGGCCAAGTCCTAGAAATGTAAAGGAGGTACAGCGCTTCATCGGGTTTGCCAACTTCTATAAAGGTTTCATTAGAAATTTCTCTGAGGTAGTGTCACCTATCACCCAACTTACCCGGAAAGAGTCTAGGTTCTCCTGGACTCCCCAAGCCCAGGAAGCATTTTCCCGTCTAAAAGATAAATTTACCACTGCACCTATCCTAGTACATCCCAACCCCGAGCTTGCCTTCATAATAGAGGTGGATGCTTCAGACTGTGCCGTTGGAGCTATACTCTCTCAGAGAACAGGTGAGAAGAATGTCTTGCATCCCTGTGCCTTCTTTTCCCAGCAGTTGTCTTCGGCTGAGAGGAACTACGATGTGGGCAATAGAGAGTTGTTGGCCATTATTGCCGCCTTCAAAGAATGGAGACACCTTCTTCAGGGAGCTGCACAGCAAATAGTCGTCCTGACAGACCATCGTAACCTTGAGTTTATCAGGTCGGCTAAGTGCCTGACTCCTCGCCAGGCTCGCTGGAATCTTTTCTTAAAACCAATTTAATTTTATCATTTCTTATAGACCAGGATCGCGCAATGGAAAGGCTGATGCACTCTCTAGGATTTACTCAGCAGAGACACGTCCAATTACTCCTCCTAAGACTATTCTTCCTGACTCTAGATTCCTAGGAGTAATTCATAATCAAGACCTACTTAAGGACATCAAGGAAGCATACCATGCGGATTCCTTTTTGGCACAACCCCCAAGGGACGTAAGTCTTGTCTTTAAGAATGGTGTGTGGATTCAGGGACAACGCCTGTATATTCCTGAAACAGTCAGATTGAGAGTATTGCAACTCATTCACGATTCCAAGATAGCTGGGCATAGAGGAATTCTAAAGACACAGGAATTTCTTTCTCGTTTCTTTTGGTGGCCCACTTGCAGGAAGGATGTTTTAAACTATGTCACTTCATGTGAAGTCTGTGCAAGATGCAAAACACCTCGCTCCTCACCAACTGGTCTGTTACAGCCTCTTCCCACCCCGTCCCGCCCGTGGGGATCCATTTCTATGGACTTCATTGTGGACTTACCAACCTCTCAAGGGAAGAACACCATTCTAGTGGTGGTTGGCCGTCTAACAAAGGCAGCTCACTTTATCCCTTGTGTCGGCTTACCCACTGCAAAACAGACATCAGATCTGATGATTAAAGATGTGTTTCGCTTACATGGAGTACCGGATGAGGTTATTTCGGATCGAGGGGTGCAATTCACTTCTAGGTTTTGGCAAAATTTCTGTGCAGCATTGGACATTAAAGTAAACCTTTCTTCTGCTTTTCATCCCCAGACTAATGGACAGACCGAACGAACCAATCAAACCCTGGAGCAGTATCTCCGCTGCTTTATCTGCCACCTACAGGATGATTGGGTGGATTTACTTCCATTAGCTGAGTTCTCGTATAACAACTCTCAGAGTGCCTCCACTAAGCAGTCTCCTTTTTACTCTAATCTAGGTTATCATCCTAACATTCTACCACGATTTCCCATAGAAACGCCTTTACCAGCAGTGGCTGAAAGAATCACGTCTTTACAGAAGAATATGAATCTTCTAAAGGAGAATCTGGAATCGGCTCAGGAAAGGTACAAGAAAGCAGCAGATAAATTTCGTAAACCTGCACCAGCTTTCAAGGTAGGAGACTTGGTCTGGCTGTCAACCAGAAATCTTAAGTTAAGGATTCCATCGTCTAAGTTGGGACATAAGTACATTGGACCCTATAAAATCAGTAAAATTATAAGTGCCGTTGCTTGTCGTCTTCAACTGCCCAGAACTATGAGAATCCACCCTGTCTTTCATGTATCCCTACTAAAGGCTGCGACACCCAATACGTTTCCTGGACGTTCTTCTCCTTGCCCTGACCCAGTGCTAGTCGATGGTCAGGAAGAATTTGTGGTGGAAAGGATTTTAGATTCCAGGTTGTATAGAAATCAGTTACAATATCTGATTAAATGGCAGGGCTACCCAGTGGAGGACAACTCATGGGAACCAGTCAATAACGTTAATGCTCCTCGCTTGCTCCGTCAGTTTCATCAGAGGTACCCACACAAGCCTGGTCTGAGGTCATCCGGAGGTTGTCCCTAAGGGGGAGTAATGTAAGGTTCTGTGTACATGTTCCTGAAACTCAGTTTGTTCGTCAGCCATTTTACTTTCTGTCTTGCTGCAGCTATCTTGCCCTCAGTCAAAATGGAGTTTCCAGCTTGCATGTTCCCGCCCTGATTCTCTCCTTTTGCTTCTTAAGCAGCCACAGCTGAGCAATCAGTGCTTCAGAATCTAGCCTGCAGTGAACCTGTGACCTGACTCCTGAAGCCTTGGACCTTGTACTCCAGCTATTCCTACTGAGGAACTCTGAAGCACTTGTGGACTCTGAACCCTGCTCTTTGAAAGACCCACGTTTGCATGGACTTACGGTAACAGAGAAGAAGATCCTGAACCTGTTGTGGAGAGTGATTGCTGAGCTTAGATTACTCTGGCCTGCTGTGTCTCCTGCTTCTGTGTCTGCAAACTGTGTGACTATTTTTGCCAACTTGTATGAAGTAATACAAGACTTTCTATATCAAACCTGTGTCTCATGTATTTTCATCGCACCCAAGCACAAGACGCTATATGAACTGTACTACATACATTACACCAAGGTGTTCATCTCTACCCATGGGGTTGGAACATATACGGTTGTATCTGATGGCTTGGCTGTAGACAATAGAGTTTTTATGTGTTTTGGATGGAAACTGTCCCATTTAAGGTATGTTGGATGGTCGATTGGCTTCTGATACAGGGATGTCTCTATTTCATTGTTCTTTAGCTTAATGATGGTGTCCAAAAGGTTAATTTCAGTGCTGGAGTAGTTGAGTGTTACGTTGATGGTGGGATGAAATTGGTTGAACTGTTCATGGAACGTCTTTAGCTGTTGCTCAGACTCCGTCCAGATGATTAGAATGTCATCAATGTAGGAGTCTGGCACCTTGCTTTATGGTAGTCACCGGGCTTACACTGCACGTCTTTCTCACAGATCCTGTTTCTGGCGACAGGGCTGCTGAACGGACACTGCCTGTGTAATGCTGGTGCTCCCAGGACAGAGCACTTCTCTCTCTGGCTGCTGCACCACACCTTACCCTTCTCTATACTTTGGCACTGTCAGCTTGGCTCTGCTCTGTGTGCACGGCTCTGCTCTGTGTGCACGGCTCTTGTCTGCAGGCGACAGGGGCTCTCTCTATGCGGCCTGTCGCAGTGTCGGTACTCTGTCGTGGGGGAAGGGGCAGCAGAGCGTTACGCTCGCTGCTCTGCGCGCTGCTCTGCGTTTGCACCAAAGTTACCTGCTGTGCGCGCTTTTCTCTTTTATCCCCCCGCTACTGAGCATGCTTTCCTCCTGTCTCTCCCCACCCTCCTATGTCTGCAGGAAGGTCCCACTGGCTCACGCTTCCCTCTGGCAAAAGGGAAGGTCCGCCTTACTAAAGCTTTCCCCAGGGAACGGGGGATGCAGCCTCTTCAGTTCCGGACCCGGCATGCATGTACCCGCGGTCCGGTCGTCCCCCCTAACTGCGTCATACAGGAAAAATTGACCTCCTGTTTCTATATAAAGCTTAGAATGATTTAGCTAGTCAGTATTTAATCACGTGATGTTATAGTAGACTTAATGGAAAACAGAAGAATTAAGTACGTTGAAAGGTAACATGAGGAACTGTAAGTGCACAGTGCCATACACAGTGGGGAAAATAAGTGTTTGATACACTGCCGATTTTGCAAGTTTTCCTACCTACAAAGAATGGAGAGGTCTGTAATTTTTATCATAGGTACACTTCAACTGTGAGAGACAGAATCTTACAATGTGATTTTCTGAAACTTTTTTATGATTTTTACATGATTAATTTGCACTTTATTGCATGACATAAACATTTCATACAATAGAAAAACAGAACTTAATACATACTACATAGACTGTTTCCGCAAAAAAGTTAAATCTGACATTTTGGACAGACACCATAAAGTGCCAAACAATATCAGTATGGAGGAAAGAAAAGCCATACAATCCTTAAAAGTCAACAACAATATCATCATAAAACCAGCAGACAAAGGAGGAGCTGTAGTCATCATGAACACGAGAGATTACATCCACGAAGCAAACAGACAACTCTTGGATATAAAATACTACACTCCACTTCAGGAAGATCCCACCAAAAAATACACAGAGGAGCTAACACGTATCATCAATAGATGTGATTCTACTCCATCCTCACTGCTGGAATTAATACCAGGCAATCCCTAAACAGGTACCTTCTACATGTTGCCTAAAATACATAAAGAAGGTAATCCTGGGAGGCCTATCATTTCTGGTATTGGGACTTTAACTGAGAATATCTCCGGCTGTGTGGAGAACATTCTGAAACCCTTGGTGAGGAGCACACCCAGCTATATCCAGGACACCACAGATATTCTTTGCAAATTGTCAGCGCTGGGCCCACTTCCGGAGGACACAATACTAGCCACCATGGATGTAGAGTCTCTCTATTCCAACATTCCTCATGAGGATGGAATTGCAGCATGCCAATATTTCCTTCAAAAGAACAATCTAGCCACAGAACCAACACGGCAATTCATCAGGTTTGTGCTCCATCACAACTATTTTTCTTTTGGGAGCAATTTATACCAACAGTGTATGGGCAGCGCCATGGGAAGCAAAATGTCCCCACAATATGCTAATCGTTTTATGGCAAAACTGGAGGAGGAGTTTTTGTCATCTTGCTCTATTAAACCTCTTGCATACTTTGGCTACATTGATGATCTGCTAATAATCTGGACAGGCTCAAAAGATGATCTGCTCACCTTCCACAATAACTTCAACAAATACCACCCAACCATCAAGCTCACCCTCAACTTTTCAAAGTCCCAAATACATTTTCTAGACTTGACCATATACATCAAGGACAACGCCATACAAACATCAATTTACCATAAGCCCACAGGACGTACGGCATATTTTAGATGGAACAGATTTCATCCAAGACACACAAAAAAATCCATCATCTACAGTCAAGCTCTAAGATATATTCGGATCTGTTCAGACAGTAATGACAGGGAACTACTGCTGCTATCACTGAGGAATACATTCTTACAACAAGGATACCATCCACTGGTAATAGATGAACATATCCACTGGGCTAGAAGAATCCCAAGAAGCAGCCTCCTGGTTTACAAACTGAGAGAGGACAACAACAGGGTATCTCTTGTGGTCACATACAACCCCACATGAGCATCTTAAGGAAAATTGGTGCTGATCTCCAGCCCATATTCCACAGAGACCACAAATTGAAAGACATATTCCCAGAACTACCACATCTCTCCTACAAACAGCCCCCTAACTTAAGGAATCTCCTTGTCAGAAGTGTCCTCTCATCACCATCAATGACTGGCACATTCCCATGTAACAATAAAAAATGCAAAATTTGTACCCACATATTACCAACAAATATAGTCTGCGTACCAAACACAAAACAGGACTATAAGGTCATGGGTTCCTTTTCATGTACATACTCCAATGTGGTGTACATGATACAATGTACGAGGTGGCCTGGAGCTGTCTATATTGGGGAAACCATGCAAAAACTACAAACAAGGATGAATTTACACAGACATACAATCAGGAATGAAATGGACACGCCTGTGGGAAAGCATTTCTCTGGAACTGGACATTGTATGACAGACTTAAAAGTCTTAATTGGGGATGAGCGAGTATACTCGTTAGGATTCGGTACTTGGCGAGTAATGTGGTACTCGCGGTACTCGAATCCTAGAGAGTAAATTTCACTACTCGCCTCGCAATATTCGGATCTCCTGCCCGGCATGTGGTAGCCAATCACAGTAAAGCCGCGGCCTTCTTTGTTATGGCATTACTGTGATTGGCTGGCTGCGCAGCGTCATAGGGCCCCGTTACACATAGCGACGCTCCAGCAATCCCAACAATGATACGGTGATCCATATAACGACCTCGGCAGTTGTTGGGACCTTGTCACAGCAGCGATTCTGACAAAGACAAAGAAAACTCACACCTGCGTTGCCGAGTTCTGAGTCGCTAACGAGGTTGCTCATCGTTTTTATGGTGTCAAACACAGTGATGCATGCTGGCCAGCGGGACGCCAATGATCAAAAAATGGCCTAGGACATTCCAGCACGATCAGCAATATCGCAGCAGGGTGCCGGTTGCTGCTATGTGTCACACGTGGTGAGATCGCTGGCGAGGTCGCAACCTGTGACGTTTCAGCGATCTCGTTAACGATCTCGCAATGTGTGAAGTACCATACTCGCATTTCCCATAGACTTACATTGGACTCGCTATTCGTTACGAATACCCGAGTATTAGAAGCTACTCGTAACGAGTACAGCGAGTCCGAGTATTTCACTACTCGCTCATCCCTAGTCTTAATACTAAAAGGTAATTTTAAGGATGACAGAGAGAGAAAAATTTGGAAATTCAAACTTATAAGGATGTTCAATACTTTGACACTAGGACTCAATTTGACACCTGGATTTATGACTCACTACATGGGCACAATTCACACTTCCACCAGAAGGACTCCAGATAACTAAGAACATCATTCCCACTGCCTCTCCATTTGTAAGAAAATGCTAATTTGATTTCCTTGACTTATCTTTAGGAGGCATCACACCTCCCACCTAATGAACAAATGTCCTACTGTATTATCCCTTAAATGTTGTGCCTTTTTCTTATTAATCTATTTGTAATCTTGCCTGAAGAAGGAGCCCCTGTTCTTTGAAAGCTTGCAAACATATTATTTTCTGGTTAGCCAATAAAGGTATCACTCTGAGAATACTCTTGTCATCATTGGGCGGAAAAGTATTCACATCGATTTTTCTGGCTAACACGGCATCACAATATAATTTATTATTGTACATCATCGATATTTGGTACAGAAACCTTTATTGTTTGCAATTACATTGGTCAGATGTTTCCTACAGTTCACAATTTGAACTCATCCTTCTTCTCCCTCCAATCACAGCGAGTGTAATTGATGCCAAAAAGTTCTATTTTGATGGGATCTGATCACATGACCTTCTCCCATGTTTCCTCTGAATCATCCAAGTGGTCATTGGCTAACTTCAAATGGGTCTGAACATGTGCTGGCGTGAGCAGGGGGACCTTTCATGCCCTGCTGGATTTTAAACGATGACATCATACTGTGTTAATAATGGTAATGTTTGAGACTGTGTTCCCAGCTCTCTTCAGGTCATTGATCAGGTCCTCCCTGTAGTTCAGGGCTGATTCCTGACCTTTCTCAAAATTATCCTTACCCCAAGAGGCGAGATCTTCCATAGAGCCCCAGACCGAAGTAGACTGACAGTCATCTTGTGTTTCTTCCATTTTCTAATAATTGTCCCAAGAGTTGCTGCCTTCTCACCAAGCTGCTTGCCCATTGTCATGTAGCTCATCCCAGCCTTGTGCAGGTCTACACTTTTGTCTCTGGCGCCCTTAGACAGCTCTTTGGTTTTGGCCATGGTGGAGAGGTTGAACTGTGATTGATTATTTTGACAAGTGTTTTTTATACAGGTAACAAGTTCAAACAACTGCAATTAATACAGATAATGAGTATGTTATCCCATTCACAGGTAGAACTTTAGGCTTCAAGATCTGCATGCAAAATATGCAGCTCTATCCCCCCAGACTTTGCATGTAATTTATAATACTGCTATCGACTTATGCAGAGGAACCACTGGTCTACCTTACGTTAGATACCAGTTTCAATGTACAACTGCAACCTCTGTACCTCATCTTTTAACACTCTTGAAAATGCAAACATTGAGCAGGAATAATTTTTACAGTTTTATAACAGTCATTGGAATATTCACATAAGGATCAGAGATAGAGATGAGAGTGTGAACCAGTGGAGGATCAGTGCTGAGTCAAATTTTCTGAAATTTGCAGGGTCATGCAAATTTTATTACTGCTCAATTCACTTCACAAGAATCAAAAAATATGCATGGTGCCATTTCACACAATACTGAAGTATGAGCAAGTGGACTAATGATGTTTTGTGTGGCTGCGTAGAATACCTGTAAATGCCCTACTACAATGGCATCACATGATTATGGCGCAGCCAAAGAAGGAGCTATCTCTACCAGTGCACAAACAGTATCTCTCGCTCTTTCTCTTGTTTAACAATGATAACACACAAAGGACACAAAATGGCAATGAAAAATATGGATTAAATATAGGAAAGGGTTAACGCAATCAGTGATGTCACTGAGTGTAAATAATACATAAAATGATGTAAAAAGCATGGATTATATAGTGATGTCACAGTAGAGGAGTTATAAACATAATGATGATGTGAGAGTGATGTCACAGCTACTGGGGAAAAATTTCAGTGATGTCACATTACAGGGGTTATAAATTATCAGTATTATCATAGTTCATAGACTAAATATTAATATTTAGAGCTGCCTGTAATTCCCCAAGACCTCCAGACCCTAAGACCTATTTCAGCTCTACCTGTAAAACTGAGGGGACTGAAGGAGCGATCAACGAAACAACGCCTGTTGGGTGTGAGGTAGGGATGAGCGAGAAATGAAATATTCGGACTCGCTATACTCGTACCGAGTATACAGTAATACTTGGGTATTCGGTACGAGTAGCGAGTCCAATGTTAGTCAATGGAAAATGCGAGTAATTGTCTGCTGGACCCTACAAAGTGGTCTGGGGGCTGAAGAAAAGGTTAAAAAATGTGTAAATGTTTAAAAAATGTATGCTGTAAACAAATGTATATAACATGGGGGCACCTGGTAAGGGGTTGCACGAGTGGTTTTACACCACTGCTTCACTAGAATGTACAAATACTATTTGAAGTCCTGTCATTTTTTGCCAGCAGAGCAGGACTTGTATGCCACTTACGCAGTGCCAGTGATATATCAGAAGTGTCGTAAGAGCAAGAGTTGATGGAGGCAATCTTCTGACAGATAAGTGTGTAAGTGGTGTAAGGAGAGCGATCTGCCCTAGGGGCTGTGTGATGGTTAGCGCAAGAAGAAGCCCGCCATCATCATCACAAGGAATTCACAATTATAAAGCTTGGATTACTGTCCTTGTTGTTCCACTGCCACTGCCCTAGGGGCTTTATCATGGTTGACGTAGGGAGGCCTCAAGAGCCAGACAATTATGAAAGTAGACCACTAGCATGGTAGTTCCAGTGCCCAATGTGCAGGCATAGACATAGTGTCTTCAAAACATTAGCTCTAGGGGCTTTATCATGGTTGACGCAGAGAGGCCTCAAGAGTAGAGTTGAGCATTCCGATACCGCAAGTATCGGGTATCGGCCGATATTCGCTGTATCGGAATTCCGATACTTAGTTCCGATATTTTTCATATATCGTATACCGGAATCAGAAGTTCCCATAATTCTTTGAGAGGCAATGTGATTTTAGACAGCCAATGAGGAATCCTACGAAGTGTGGGCACATCCTGTAATGCTGCGGTCATGTTAACTAATGGCATTGCTGTGATTGGATGCTGAAATGATGTCAGAATGCACTATAAAAGGTGCCGCCGCCATTTTACTGTCACTGTGCTGTGAATTAAGTTAGGGACAGGACGCTGCTCTGCTGACTCTGAGGGACAGTTAGAGATAGCGTTTTTGTGAATTGTTCTGTAGGCAGGCTATTTGAGAAACCGCTCTGTAAGTCATCCTTTTTCCTTGCAGTGTTGTTTTCACAGCTCTGTGCAAGGTGTGTGTGTGAGTGCAGGTGACGCTGCAGTTTGCTCTGCATCCAACGCTGTTTGTAGTCATCTGCACGTGTCACTCACTGACTCTTTTTTTTTTTATTTTGTGGAATTGGTGCTGCTCCATTCAATTGAAATTAACAGTGATCTATTAGTGTGACGTGCTTCCATCCATATCCAATACATTGGTTGCCAACCCTATAGAAGTACACAAAGGGGCCTTTCACAGCTAGTGAACAGTTGTGTGCAGTGTTCACTGTAGTCTGAGGTTTTAATTTTTGGAGTGCAGATCACGCTCCAGTTAGTTCTTCACCACTGCTGGTTGTAGTCTGCTGAGCGTGTGCCACTGCCTCATCCTTGACATTTTTCTCAAATTGGTGCTGCTCTATTCTATTTCAAATAACTCAAATCTATTAGTGTGATGCGCTTCCATCCGTATACAATACATTGGTTGCAAACAGTCTAGAAGTACACAAAGGGGCCTTTCGCAGCTAGTGAACAGTTGTGTGCAGTTTTCACTGTAGTCTGAGGTTTTCATTTTTGGAGTGCAGATCACGCTCCAGTTAGTTCTTCAACCACTGCTGGTTGTAGTCTGCTGAGCGTGTGCCACTGCCTCATCCTTGACATTTTTCTCTAATTGGTGCTGCTCCATTCTATTTCAAATAACTCAAATCTATTAGTGTGACGCGCTTCCATCCGTATACAATACATTGGTTGCAAACAGTCTAGAAGTACACAAAGGGGCCTTTCACAGCTAGTGAACAGTTGTGTGCAGTGTTCACTGTAGTCTGAGGTTTTCATTTTTGGAGTGCAGATCACGCTCCAGTTAGTTCTTCAACCACTGCTGGTTGTAGTCTGCTGAGCGTGTGCCACTGCCTCATCCTTGACATTTTTCTCAAATTGGTGCTGCTCCATTCTATTTCAAATAACTCAAATCTATTAGTGTGACGCGCTTCCATCCGTATACAATACATTGGTTGCAAACAGTCTAGAAGTACATAAAGGGGCCTTTCACAGCTAGTGAACAGTTGTGTGCAGTGTTCACTGTAGTCTGAGGTTTTCATTTTTGGAGTGCAGATCACGCTCCAGTTAGTTCTTCAACCACTGCTGGTTGTAGTCTGCTGAGCGTGTGCCACTGCCTCATCCTTGACATTTTTCTCAAATTGGTGCTGCTCCATTCTATTTCAAATAACTCAAATCTATTAGTGTGACGCGCTTCCATCCGTATACAATACATTGGTTGCAAACAGTCTAGAAGTACATAAAGGGGCCTTTCACAGCTAGTGAACAGTTGTGTGCAGTGTTCACTGTAGTCTGAGGTTTTCATTTTTGGAGTGCAGATCACGCTCCAGTTAGTTCTTCAACCACTGCTGGTTGTAGTCTGCTGAGCGTGTGCCACTGCCTCATCCTTGACATTTTTCTCTAATTGGTGCTGCTCCATTCAATTGAAATTAACAGTGATCTATTAGTGTGACGTGCTACCATCCGTATCCAATACATTGGTTGCAAACACTATAGAAGTACACAAAGGGGCCTTTCACAGCTAGTGAACAGTTGTGTGCAGTGTTCACTGTAGTCTGAGGTTTTCATTTTTGGAGTGCAGATCACGCTCCAGTTAGTTATTCAACCACTGCTGGTTGTAGTCTGCTGAGCGTGTGTCACTGCCTCATCCTTGACATTTTTCTCTAATTGGTGCTGCTCCATTCTATTTCAAATAACTCAAATCTATTAGTGTGACGCGCTTCCATCCTTATACAGTACAATACATTGGTTGCAAACAGCCTTTTTGTTAAGGTACAGTATTATATCGACATTGTACAGGTGTCGCTATTCAGTCTGATAACTAGAAATCATTCACCTTTTCTATCAGTTGTCGTTGTTTCAGCACCACTTGCAGGTATATATTTTGCTATTGTGACTATGCACTATTGACTTTAACAAGGTAATGCATGATTTTTGTTACCGATTCTCATGTTTACATGATGGACCTTTATGATATGGGTTGTTAAATTTTTAATTAAATATGTATTTTTTCAAATGACACAAATATAAGTAATGTTGAAGAGGACTAGTCCTACATCCATTGTTTGCACAATATTACAGGTGTACATCACGTCCCTTAATCAACAATGATTATATTTACTTGTATGCTTTTATTTAAAAGCCAAGAAGATTGAAGGCTAACCTTCGCACTGCAGCTGTTGTCAAAGTTCAACCCACATTATGCACTTCCAACATTGCAGAATTTGAGGCATGATGTGAGTTGGATTTGTCTAAGTTATGGAGTGACAAGGTTCACGATCAGTACCCTATAGCATAAGTAGGCTTTTGTGTTAGCATTTGTGTTCGACATGTGGATATCTGCAGTAATATGTCACAATTATTTTGTTACAGATTTGTGACAAAGACTAATAATTTTATGGTTTTAAAGGTGACGTTTCACTTGTTTACAGCTTAGAAATAAGGGTGTAGCCTCTTATCTATGTGTAGCAGTAGCCACTTTAACATGTCATGTTTTTTTCAACATGTGTAGCTAGCTAGCAGTAATTTTTGCCGGACACACAGCAGGGGAACAGCAGGCGTTACTGAACCCTACAAACACATCAGCGATTGTTTTCATCTGTGCATCCAACACTTCTGAGCAGCAACTGGCGGTGTTGAAGCCCAGGGTCAAGGAGGGTGTAGGCAGAGGCCTAGTATGAGATGTTAGAAGTAGTGTTGAGCGATACTGCTCGATATTTAAAAATATCGGATCGGAATGGTATCGCCGATATCACTAAATATCGTCGATATCCGATTCCGATACCGGAAGTCCCATGTAAGTCTATGGGAACAAAATATCGCAAAAAAAAAAACCCTTTCTTTCGTTGTAAACACAAAATATACACACATAGAATACATATATATATATATATATATATATATATATATATATACATGTCATTGTGACATATATATATACATATATTTATAGTTTATACACTTCTACATAGTAAAATAGACTCTGATTCAATTGCCGGGTAAAGCCGTGACATACCCCATAGAAGTCGACGGGCTCGGTGCCGAGTACCCCCAAAACCTCTGGCTCTGTGCGACTCAACTTGGGCGTCACGAACAGGATTCTGTAGCTCGCTATAAGCGAGTCCTGTGTGCCTGAATTGAACTGGTTTTGTGCTTGAGAATTGCTAAAATCATCAGAGAATGTATTTGCCATTTTTCCGCCATATCTGCGTCACGACGAGGCACTGGTGAAGAAGAAGGGCGTGCTCTTCGTGGGTGTACACTCACTCAGTGGCGCGAAAACGATGGCCGACCACTCTAAATGTTACTGCAATGTAAGATCGTGCCCCACAGCTCTTCAGTTCCGCCTCCTCATCCTCCTCAGTGTGCGGAAACTAACACGAAGGTCCCGCCTCACTACAAAAGAGGGGCCCTCTCCAGATGCTAATGACACATGTGACTTGGCAGAGATGGCTAATGGACACAAGCAGAAGTGTGAAGGGATGGAGCAGTCAGAGCTCTCCCCTCACGGAAGCGACCCGATCGCCACGGAACCACCGTTGGGCACCCGGCCTGGAAACCCTCCTACGCTGCAAGAAGCGGAGGATACCCTAAGAGGCCTGGCCCGGCACCGGGAGGAGGTCGCCAGGATGGAAGCCAGCTGGCGTGCCCTAAAACTATACTTGGAGCGGCGCCAATCCCTTTACCTGAAGTGTCTGTACCGGAAGGTGAGGCACCCGTTCTAGTAGAGGAGTCCGTGCGGGCATCCCAGCCCTTGCAATGTGATCCGATTGACGTTGTCGCAGTGGAGGCACCCGTTCCTGCAAAAAACGCTGCACCGGCAGCACCCCAGATCCCGCTGTCTGCCCCCGTCGCTGAGACAGAAGAAGCGACACCCGTCCTCATGGAGGAGGCCGCGCAGGCACCAGAGGTCTACCTGTCTGTACCGGAGCCCCGACTGTCATCTGTTCCAGAGCCGGCTGCTTCCTCCGCAGGTGAGCGCCGCCAGGACTGTCGGGTGCCAGGAGAGCTGCCGCAAACCGGACATCGTAAGCTGCAGTTTGATGGTGGAGACATGGAGATGCTGGTGGAGGAGAATTACAACCGGCGTCAGGAGGAAGAGTGGAGACGTCGGGAGCGGGAAGCAGAGCGACAAAGGGAGCAGCGAGAATCCCAAAAGCTTCGGCAACGTCACCTGGAGAAGGACCGGGCAGATAAGGACCGGATGAGAAAAGATAAAGGAACCCTGTGGGAGCCGCGGCGTAAGGGTGCAGTACGGAACTTTAAGTTAAAAGGTGGTTGGGGCTTCATCCAGGAGCCTGGACTTTATTTAGAAGTGTTTGTGACCCGGCGGGACGTGGAGACTCACCTCCCAGAAGGACACCCGGGGAGGGACCTGTTGCCAGGAGACTTGGTGACTTACACCCAACACTGGGGTTACAATGGATGGTACGCCCTAAATGTTACCAGGTGCGACCCCTACTCCCCAGAGTGTCAGGAACCTGTGAGACCCTCGGAGCCTTCAGCCTCCCACATCCAGGCCTCTGCACAAGTGCCCACCCCACGCCGTAAATCTCCCCAGCCTCCCTCAGTGGTCTCCTCAGCAGCCCCAGCTATGGACATGATAATGATAGCTGGCCCGTACCCGGCGCCTGTTAGGCCCCCTGGGGTTCGTTCAGTCCGGGACATAGGGCTCCAGACCCAGAGGGAGATGAAAGAGGTGGCCACACAGACACAGATAGCGGGTCACGACTTGACTGTACAGGCCACACGACGTCATCAGGTCCTGGTGGTCCTTGGTGTCTCGGATGTTTGGCAAGCATCAGAAGAGTACCAGGTGGTACCTGGAACACCCCTGCCAAAGAATTATAAATAACCCGGACAGGGTCCCTGTATGTAAATAGTTAAATTGTTGATGTACCCGGACGGGTGAATGTTCATAAAAAAGTTTTTTAATTTAATAAAAAACACAACACAGTTTTCATTACTTTTATTACAGTCTCATCCTGCGACGCCATCGATCTCTTGTAAAAAAATGAAAAAAAAAAACAGCAGTATACCACCTGTCCGACGCAGTCCATAGTAACGAGTGTCCCACGACGATCCAGCTCTGCTACATCAGAATGACAGGCAGAGCCTGTCATCCCGGCGCAGCACAGCTGATTACCTGCTTCCCCGGCGGTGACGTCATCGGACTGGTTTACGGCCGGGATTACCCTGCAGTCACTGCAGTTATCGCGAAAAACTGCATGTGACCGCCAGGGAGAAGATAATGGCGGCCATCAAGCAGTCCAGGACGTGACCGCCGGAGATCTTCTGCCAGGTAAGTGCCGCTGACTCCTGACAGACCCGACCGACGGACACTCACAGTGACAGTGACAAATCCGATTCCGGTATCCGATATGACGAAAATATCGGTACTCAGAATCGAAAGCCCGATACAGCTAATATCGGCCGATACCCGATATTTGCAGTATCGTATCGCTCAACACTAGTTAGAAGTTTAATTTGGAGTTAGCAGCATTCATTTTTGCCAGACACACAGCAGGGGAACAGCAGGCGTTACTGAACCCCACTAACACTATAGCTTGTGTATTGGTCTGTGGACACGACACTTCTGAGCAGCAACTGGCAGTGTTGTAGCCCAGGGAGTAGAGTTCAGGTGGTAGAAAGATGAACATAACAGGAGACATGGATAACGTTGCCAACCAGTTATTTAATCTGAAACCGGACAGGCAAATTCATGCGAGATCAATGCCTTGTTCATTTTCAGAAAAGTAAGCCGGTCTACATTATCGGAGGATAGTCGCATGTGACGGTCTGTTAGTACACCACCTGCAGCACTAAAGAAGCGCTCCGATAATACACTGGCAGCAGGGCAAGCCAGCACCTCCAATGCATACTGGCTAAGCTCTGGCCATGTATCCAGCTTAGAGACCCAAAACTTGAATGGGGAAGAGCCATCTGGGAGTACACTGAGAGGGCAAGACATGTAGTCTGTCACCATCTTACGGAAACGTTGCCTCCTGCTGACTGGAGCCGTCTCGGATGGTGTAGACATTGGTAGCGCTGCCACAAAACTTCGCCACATTTGGAACATACTGGTCTTGCTGTTGTGAATGTGCTAGAAATGAATTCTGAGCAGAATCTCCCTCTGGTGGTTACAAACAGTACTGAACTATCCAATGAAGATTGTGAAGATTGGAGATCAGGTGTTACTGACTGGTCTTATATAAGGGAGGTTCCCTCCCATCAGGGTTGCCGGTGATCAATTGTTCTGGTCTCATCTTTGATTCCTGTACACTTTGTAGCTTGCTGTTTCATGCCTGCATCTTTTGCTAACAGATAAGACATTTTCTTCTTTTATTTTTTTGTGCTTGTTTTTTGCATTTTGTCCTGCACTTCTGTGGGGGTCTGCCAGGTCCCCTTGGGGGGCTTGTGCTCCTCTCAGTTTAGTTCAGCCACTGTTGTTTGTTCATTTGCCTTTTCCAGTTTTTTCAGTGGCTGCTGTTTAGTTTTTGTTACACCAGAGAACTAATTTAGGTGGTGTGATCTCAGGTGTTTTTGTAATTAGTAGAGTTGGTACTTTTCAGGGTTTTTTGGGATTGCAGTAAGTGCCCTTCCTATCCTTTTCTATTTAGGAAGTTTGGGCCCCAACGTTTGCTCATACTATTTTCTGTCTGTGTCAGTATTTCTTCTTGTCTAACCGCCATTACATGTTTGGGGGCTTTCTATGTTCTTTGGGGATCTGCTCCGGGCAGATAGCTTTCCTCTTTCTATCTTTAGGTGTAGTTAGCTTCTCAGGCTGTGACGAGGCGTCTAGGACCAACGTAGGTACGCTCCACGGCTGCCTTTAGTTGTGGTGGTTAGTCAGGGTACTGCAATCCCATAGATTCCAACCTCTCTGGTGTATTGCCTTTTTTGCCTGCTCTCCTCAGCTACCAAATCATAACATCTTGCCCTGTGCAGAGGCGCTGCTTGTGCTCCCTCTTGTTGCAGAGCTGTCTCCACTGCCTCGACGCACACAGCTGCTTTGTAAAGCAGTAGCAGCAGCAGTGCTCTCGGCTGGAATCGAGAACATTATGGATTGCAACAGTGTGTCTTGGTACTCCCGCATTTTACGCTCCCGGTTCAACGGTGTGATGAGGCTTTGTAACTTGTCACGGTAGCGAGGGTCTAGGAGGGTGGACACCCAATAATCAGACGTGGTGAGAATGTGGGCGATGCGGCGGTTGTTTCTCAGGCACTGCAGCATGAAATCAACCATGTGCTGCAGACTCCCAACTGGCCAAGAAACGCTGTCCCCTACAAGAGGCGTCATCTCTGCCTGCTCTGCATCACCCCACCCTCGCTATACATACTGACTAGAGCGTTGTGTACCTCCCTCTGGAGCGATGTCTTCCTCCTCCATTGACTCCTCCTCATCCTCCTCACAAAGTGAGCCCTGCCCAGCCCTTTGTGAGGAACCACGTTGCGCTGACTGTCCAGAAGGTGATGGAATTTGTGACTCGTCATCCTCCACCTCTTCCAAAACCTCATCCCTTAGTGCTTGCAGTGTTTTTTGAAGCAGGCAGATAAGGGGGACAGTCAGGCTGACTAGTGCATCATCTGCACTCGCCATCCGCGTTGACTCATCAAACGCACGCAAAACGTGGCAGATCTCCTTCATAGAGTCCTTCGCCAGACCTTACACTGGCTGCCCATTCATTATAGTATCCAATTCAAAGTACTGGTTGTCACCCACAAAGCTCTCCACAGTGCAGCACCCCCCTACATCTCCTCCCTCATTTATATCTATCGGCCTAACCGACTGCTGCGCTCTGCAAACGACCTTCGACTAACCTCTGCACTAATCCGTACCTCCCACTCCCGACTCCAAGACTTCTCCCGTGCTGCGCCAATCCTCTGGAATGCTCTACCCCAAGAAATTAGGACTATCCGCAATTAGCATGGTTTCAGGCGCTCCCTCAAAACACATTTGTTCAGAGCGGCCTATCACATTCACTAATCAAAGTCATTCTATGTGTAAGTCTGTGTGTGTAGCCCATTTACTATCTCCATCCATCCATCACTCCCTCAAAATGGCTGGACCATCATTGTAAATACACCATTGTATATAAACACCTGGACTTTGTATCTCCCCCACCTCATTGTAGATTGTAAGCTCTCACGAGCAGGGGCGGCTTATATTGCTTTAATTATTGTATTGTTAACATTGTTACTTATGACTTGTGTTCTGAAACTGTTAAACTGTAAAGCGCTGCGGAATATGTTGGCGCTATATAAATAAAGATTATTATTATTATTATTATTATAGAGGCCCACTCAGTAGTGGTGAAGTGTGAACGGCGCAAATTGCGAGTTGATTGCGCCTGATGCAGCTGATACTCCATTACTGTTGGCTGCTACTCACACAACCGCTCAAACATATGTAAAGTGGAATTCCACCTGGTGGGTACGTCACATATGATGCGATGTTCAGGAAGGCGAAATCTGCGTTGCAGAGCTGCAATCAGCGATCTGGCCATGCTGGAACGTCGCAAGTGAGCGCACTATAGGCGGACCTTGTGCAGCAGTGCATCAAGATCCGGATAGTTCCTCAAAAAACTCTGCACGACCAAGTTGAGCACATGTGCCAGACATGGTATGTGAGTGAGGTTGCCAAGGCCCAGAGCTGCCACCAGATTTCGGCCATTGTCACACACTACCAAGCCTGGCTGGAGATTCGCTGGCAAAAACCACACGTCGCTCTCCTGCTTGATGGCATTCCAGAGCTCCTGCGCTGTGTGGCTTCGATTCCCCATGGAAATTAATTTCATGACGGCCTGTTGACGTTTGGCCACGGCTGTGCTCATATCGGTTGCAACAGGTAAGCGTTCACGGGTCCATGTGGAGTTAGACCGTGACGACTCCTGCAGCGATGATTCTGAGGAACTGGAGTAGGAGGAGGAGTCAATGTGTACAGACTTGATTCCTGCAATCCTTGGAGTTGGCAGAACACGTACAGCGCCACTCGCAAGATCAGTACCCGGCTCCACAACATTGACCCAATGGGCAGTGAGGGAAAGGTATCGTCCCTGGCCATGGGTACTGGTCCACGCATCGGTGGTCAGGTGGACCTTGCTACTGACGGCGTTTAGTAGCGCATGTTTAATTTTTCCCTCAACATGCTTTTGCAGACCAGGGACGGCTTGCCTGCTGAAATGAAATCGGCTTGGCACATTGTATTGTGGGACTGCCAATGATATTAAGTTACGTAAACTGTCAGTCTCCACCAGCCTGAATGACAGCATTTCAAGGGACAGGAGTTTTGCAATGCCAGCATTCAGAGCCTGTGCTCGTGGATGGTTTGCCGAGTATGGCCGTCTTTTATCCCATGCCTGTGCTACCGATGGCTGTTTTGTGGCCTGGGAGTGTGAGGATGACAGGGAACTTGCTGCTGTGGGTCGAATAACACTTTGTCTCTGGACAACAGTGACCGAGGTTCTTCCATGGCGATCCTGTGAGGAAGCCGAACCAGCTGTGTGTGAGCTCGATGAAGAGGCTTCAACACGACCTGAAGATGTAGGTGCTGCTGTAGGTTGGCCTACATCTCCAGTGTGTCTTTGTAACTCAACTACGTGCTTTGTCCGCACATGTTTCCACATATTAGTGGTATTGAGGTTACTGACACTTTTACCTCTTTTTACTTTTTGATTACACAGCTTGCATTTGACATAGCAAATATCATCTGCAAGTGTGTCAAAAAAGGACCACGCAGTGCAAGTCCTGGGAGCGCACGTTTTGACTTTTGGAAGATAACTGCTTCCGAACAGGTGCCAAACTGGAGGCTACAGGCAACCGAGTCTGCAGCCTAAAGGTACTGCCACACTAAGCTATCCCGCTAGCGATCTCGTTAGCGTTGCATACTAATGAGATCGCTAGCGGGATTGTTTCTATATCGCTAAATGCAGCCACATTTAGCGATATAGTTAACGACGCTATCGCCGTTAGCGATCTTCTTAACGACTTTAGCGGTACAAAAGTACCGCTAAATCGCTAAGAAAGGTGCCACACAGCGATCAGATACTTACCCAGCGGGAGCGCCAGCGATGAAATAGGGTCTGGAACGATTCCAGCGACGAGCGAGATCACAGCAGGAAGCTCGTCGCTGGAAGCTGCCGCACTGAACAATATCGCTAACGGGATCGCTAAATAGTGACGTTTTTTAGCGATCCCGTTAGCGATATTGTTTAGTGTGGCATACCCTTCACTCTCCCTCCTGTTTGTACCGTTGGGGCAATGTCTTCCTCTATCTTCCTTCTATCACTAACCACTTCTCTAGGCCTCTCACAGCTTTCAACCTCTGAGACACACAAGGATGGTAACACCCTTGACCTGGTCTTTGTCCGCCTCTGTTCAATCCCCCACCTAAATAACTCACCGCTTCCACTGTCTGACCACAACATTCTCTCCTTCACGCTCACAAATCCTCCACCATCCCAGCGCACTCCTACCTACCACACATTCAGAAATCTACAAGCCATTAACCCTCAGACACTTTCAGATTCCCTACACTCATCACTGTCCCCAATCTCCTCTTTTTCCTGTCCTGATCTGGCTGTTCATCACTATAATGACAATCTTAGAAGCACCCTTGACCAAGTAGCGCCGCTCACCCTCAGAACTTCCAAAAACACAGTAAAAAGCCCTGGCTCACATTGCAAACTCAACTTCTTCAGCGATGCTCTAGGAGTGCTGAACGCCTTTGGAGAAAAACCCGCACACCACAAGACTTCATCCACTTTAAATTCATGTTAAGAACTTATAATGCTGCCCTTCACCTCGCCAAACAGACCTACTTCACCACCCTGATCTCCTCACTAGCCAACAACCCCAAGAAACTTTTTGACACTTTTCACTCCCTCCTCAGGCCAAAAGCACAAGCCCCTATCACAGACATTTGTGCTGACGACCTGGCCTCCCATTTTATATAAAAAATAGATACTATCCGTCAGGAAATCTGCTCTCAACCACCAAGGGCTGTGACTCCCATCCCACCCTGCTGTTCCCCTGGCTAACTTTCCACATTTGATCCCATCACAGAAGAAGAAGTCTCCAGAGTCCAGACTCCTCTCTTCCTCTCGTCCGACTACATGCACTACCGACCCCATTCCCTCACATCTGCTCCAGTCTCTCTCTCCAGTTGTCACAACTCACCTAACTAAAATCTTTAATCTCTCACTCTCCTCTGGCATTTTCCCATCTGCCTTCAAACACTCCATCATTACTCCACTACTAAAGAAACCCGCTCTCGACCCTTCCTGCACAAACAACTACAGACCGGTCTCCAATCTCCCCTTCATCTCTAAACTTTTGGAGCGCCTAGTCTTCTCTCGCCTCACCCGTTACCTCTCCAATCACTCCCTCCTAGACCCTTCACAGTCCGGCTTCCGCACCCTACATTCGACCGAAACTGCACTCATCAAAGTGAGCAATGACCTTCTTACAGCAAAACGTAACGGTGACCACTCTTTGCTCATTCTTCTCGACCTTTCTGCAGCTTTCGACACGGTTGACCACCGTCTCCTACTGTCTAGGCTCCACTCACTAGGTATTAAGGACACTGTTCTCTCCTGGTTCTCCTCCTATCTTTCTGACCGCTCCTTCAGTGTTTTGTTCTCTGGCTCCACGTCATCTTCTCTTCCTCTCACTGTCGGTGTACCCCAGGGCTCAGTCCTTGGCCCCCTTCTCTTCTCTCTCTACACAGCCACAATTGGAAAGACCATCAGCAGATTTTGCTTTCAGTACCATCTTTATGCTGATGACACACAACTATACACGTCATCCCCCGACCTCACCCCCGCTGTACTACAGAAGCCACCGACTGTCTGTCGCAGGCTCCAACATCATGTCCGCTCTGTATCTGAAACTCAACCTCTCCAAAACTGAACTTCTTCTGCTCCCGCCGTCTACTTACCTCCCTAAATTTGACATATCCCTCTCCGTGGGTGGCACCATAATAACACCCCGGCAGCAGGCTCGCTGTCTGGGTGTTATGTTTGACACCAATCTCTCCTTCACCTCCCATATACAATCTCTTGCCCGCTCTTGCCGCCTACACCTAAAGAACATCTCTAGAATCCGCCCTTTTCTCACCATGGAAACAACAATAACCCTCACTGTAGCATTGATCCACTCCCGCCTGGACTACTGCAACGCTCTATTACTTGGCCTCCCCATTACTCGACTATCCCCTCTCCAGTCCATCCTTAATGCAGCAGCCAGGGTAATCCATCTGGCTAATCGGTACTCGGACGCGTCCGCTCTTCGCCAGTCCTTACACTGGCTGCCCATTCATTATAGGATACAATTCAAAGTACTGGTTCTCACCCACAAAGCTCTCCACAGTGCAGCACCCCCCTACATCTCCTCCCTCATTTCTATCTATCGGCCTAACCGACTGCTGCGCTCTGCAAACGACTTTCGACTAACCTCTGCACTAATCCGTACCTCCCACTCCCGACTACAAGACTTCTCCCGCGCTGCGCCAATCCTCTGGAATGCTCTACCACAAGAAATTAGGACTATCCACAATTTGCATGGTTTCAGGCGCTCCCTCAAAACACATTTGTTCAGAGCGGCCTATCATATTCACTAATCAAAGTCATTCTATGTATTCTGTGTAAGTGTGTGTGTGTCTAGCCCATTCACTATCTCCATCCCTCACTCCCTTAAGATGGCTGGACCATCATTGTAAATGCACCATTGTATATAAACACCTATACTTTGTATCTCCCCCACCTCATTGTAGATTGTAAGCTGTCACGAGCAGGGGCGACTTATTTTGCTTTAATTATTGTATTGTTAACGTTGTTACTTATGACTTGTGTTCTGAAACTGCTAAACTGTAAATCGCTGCGGAATATGATGGCGCTATATAAATAAATATTATTATTATTATTATTCCTCTGAGCTGCTCCCACCACCTTCCTGTTCCTCACGCCATGTTGGGTCTTGGACCTCATCATCTACACTACGCTCTTCCAACACCTGCTGCTGTTGGGTGGTCTGGCCAGCACCATGCTCAACAGAAACTGGCACCTGAGTCTCATCATCATCAGATGCGTTCTGCGGTGTGCTGACCATCGGCACTGTCTCACCCGCCTCTTCAGATTCAGAGAGACACAGCTGTTGCGCATCACTGCATACTCCCTCTTCTTCACATTCCAGAATGCTGATTGGCTGGGCCCCTGTTTGCAAGCCAACAGATTCTGAGAACAGAAGCAGAGACTCAGCTGGCTCCTGTACAGAACTCTCTGACTGCCTGGGCAATTTGGCAGGCGGTGAAAGACAGATGGTTGCTCAACAGTGCTGTGGTCCTGAGAGGAGGTGGAAGCAATTGAAGTCGATGCATTGGCTGACATCCAACCAACAACGGCTTCAATTTGTTCTTCCCGCAGCAGGGGGTACGCCGACCTCCTACAAAAGTGCGCATAAAGGAACGCTCACGGGGAAAACTGGTGGATGCTGTGTCACTGGTGCGGCAGCAGCCACAGAATCCCACGTCCTCTCCCTGCTGAAACTCCACGGCCACGACCACGTGCCTTACTCCCTGCCTTCTTCATCTTGGTAGATTGATAAAGAAAGTCTGAAAAGTTATAAGGCCTAAGTGTGGTTATTCCGCAGAGACTGCAGTGAACGCTGCATACAACTGTTCACTAGGTGTGAAAGGCCCCTTTGTGTACTTCTATAGTGTTTGCAACCAATGTATTGTATACGGATGGAAGCGCGTCACACTAATAGATTTTAGTTATTTGAAATAGAATGGAGCAGCACCAATTAGAGAAAAATTTCAAGGATGTGCCAGTGACACACGCTCAGCAGACTACAACCAGCAGTGGTTGAAGAACTAACTGGAGCGTGATTCTGCACTCCAAAAATGAAAAACTCAGACTACAGTGAACACTGCACACAACTGTTCACTACCCAACGCGTCACAGCAGGAAGGCAGTCTGTGCGTCCAAACAAAGGCGCAAGCATACATGCACGTACCCTGTTTATAAAGCTATATAAAAAAAATTATGTAGTAGTGACGCACACTTTATTGAGGTACAGTATTACATCGCCATTCACCATCTGTGGCTATGCAGTCTCATCTATATATACCTTATCTATCCATTGTCATGCTTGCAAGTCCACAGTCAGGCATAAATAGCAATTTTCACTATGCACTATGCACTTTTTAAAGGTTATGTTTGTTAATAAAAATGATTATTGGCACATATTATGAGTATTACATGATGGAAATTGTATAATTTTTATAAACTGTTTAGTGACATTATTCAGCAAATGTAACATTTTATTAATGTCACAGATAACTTGTAATGCTGATGATGTTTTGAAGTCAGACATTCATTGTCTATACAATAAAAATGGTGTACATACTGTTACTTATCCATCATTAATGGATTCAGATATGTACTTGTATGCTTTTATGTACAACCGTATAGCAGATTCCTTAACTAATTTATTTTGTGGTTTGCATTGCTGTTCAACATGTTAATGTATGTGTTTATGTTTGTCAATTCTTTATTTATCTAGATATTTTTTTAAATGAAATCATCATCTTATGGTAGTAAAGGTTATCTTTCTCTTGTTTGAAGTCTAGACATTTAAAATTGACATGTAACAAGGAAAATACTTGATCTAGTATTTAAACATCCTCCTTGACCCTGGGCTCCAACACCGCCAGTTGATGCTCGGAAGTGCTGTTAGCACAGTCAAACTTGATCCTGTGTTACTGGGTTCAGTAATGTCAGCTGTTCCCCTGCTGTGTGTACGTCAAAAAGTCCTGCTGCCTCCACCCTGTTCTCTTCTCATCCCTGGGCTCCAACACCGCCAGTTGTTGCCTGGAAGTGCTGTTAGCACAGTCAACACTTGCTCCTGTGTTACTGGGGTTCAGTAATGTCAGCTGTTCCCCTGTTGTGTGTACGTCAAAAAGTCCTGCTGCCTCCACCCTGTCCTCCTCTCATCCCTGTGCTCCAACACCGCCAGTTGTTGCCTAGAGGTGCTGTTAGCACAGTCAACACTTGCTCCTGTGTTACTGGGGTTCAGTAATGTCAGCTGTTCCCCTGCTGTGTGTACGTCAAAAAGTCCTGCTGCCTCCACCCTGTTCTCTTCTCATCCCTGGACTCCAACACCGCCAGTTGTTGCCTGGAAGTGCTGTTAGCACAGTCAACACTTGCTCCTGTGTTACTGGGGTTCAGTAATGTCAGCTGTTCCCCTGCTGTGTGTACGTCAAAAATTCCTGCTGCCTCCACCCCCTGTCCTCCTCTCATCCCTGGGCTCCAACACCGCCAGTTGTTGCCTGGAAGTGCTGTTAGCACAGTCAACACTTGCTCCTGTGTTACTGGGGTTCAGTAATGTCAGCTGTTCCCCTGCTATGTGTACTTCAAAAAGTCCTGCTGCCTCCACCCTGTCCTCCTCTCATCCCTGGGCTCCAACACTGCCAGTTGTTGCCTGGAAGTGCTGTTAGCACAGTCAACACTTGCTCCTCTGTTACTTGGGTTCAGTAATGTCAGCTGTTCCCCTGCTGTGTGTACGTCAAAAGTCCTGCTGCCTCCACCCTGTCCTCCTCTCATCCCTGGGTTCCAACACCGCCAGTTGTTGCCTAGAAGTGCTGTTAGCACAGTCAACACTTGCTCCTGTGTTACTGGGGTTCAGTAATGTCAGCTGTTTCCCTGCTGTGTGTACGGCAAAAAGTCCTGCTGCCTCCACCCTGTTCTCTTCTCATCCCTGGGCTCCAACACCGCCAGTTGTTGCTTGGAAGTACTTGGCACGGGTACTGACTCCTGCCCAGCCTGGTTACAGCACGACAGCTGTTTCCTGGCAGTGTCAACGTCAATTAGCCTGAAATAAGTTGTCCTGTCGTGTTGCATTCTGGTTAGCCGACTCTATGGTGCCTGCAGTTTAGGTCATTCCTATGTGTGCTGTGGGATATGTAAATAAAGGCTGTTTCCGTTGTGACAATAGGACAAGCACCCACTGTAGGACTGTGTGATTCGGTAACTGCGGACGGCTTGCAGCCTGTCAACTTACATTTTCATGGGTGCCTTATGGTACCCGTCCGGGTTCCATTACCGTCAGCTGGTTCTCCACAATGCCTTTGGCCTAGGTGCCTCCATCTCGGTATCCGAGTTCCAGCAACGTCTGCTGGTCCTTGGTAGTGCTTTGGAGCACAGGTACCTCCTGCTTAGTAACCGTGTCCCAGTAACGTCAGCTGGTCCTCGGTTGTGCCATTGGCTCTTTTCCTTCTGCTGCCCCTCGGGTTCCAGGACAGTCAGCTGGTCCTCGTTACTTGCAATGGCTCTTGTACCTTCTGCTACCCGTCCGGGTTCCAGTACCGTCAACTGGTTCTCCGCAGTGCCTTTGGCCTAGGTGCCTCCATCTCGGTATCCGAGTTCCATCAACGTCTGCTGGTCCTTGGTAGTGCTTTGGAGCACAGGTACCTCCTGCTTAGTAACCGTGTCCCAGTAACGTCAGCTGGTCCTCGGTTGTGCCATTGGCTCTTTTCCTTCTGCTGCCCCTCCGGGTTCCAGCACAGTCAGCTGGTCCTCGTTACTTGCATTGGCTCTTGTACCTTCTGCTACCCGTCCGGGTTCCAGTACCGTCAACTGGTTCTCCGCAGTGCCTTTGGCCTAGGTGCCTCCATCTCGGTATCCGAGTTCCAGCAACGTCTGCTGGTCCTTGGTAGTGCTTTGGAGCACAGGTACCTCCTGCTTAGTAACCGTGTCCCAGTAACGTCAGCTGGTCCTCGATTGTGCCATTGGCTCTTTTCCTTCTGCTGCCCCACCGGGTTCCAGCACAGTCAGCTGGTCCTCGTTACTTCCATTATCTCTTGTACCATCTGATACCCGTCCGGGTTCCAGTAACATCAGCTGGTTCGCGGAAGTTAGTCAGCCTTCTTGTACCTTCAGCTACAATTACAAATTGAAGATTTTTTAAATGTTTTTTTGGGTAATCACTCTGGATCTCCAACAATGAAGACGATGACCCTGATGACCACCCCGAAGAAGATGACGACCACAAGGACGACGAGCATCAAGCCAACCAGCCTGAACACCATCACAAAGAAGAAATAAAAGATTACCCAGAAGAAGATCACCAACAGGACAAAGAAGGTTAAGACAAACTACAAGATACAGAACAAGAGACAGAAGAACAATAAGCAGAAGATCAAAAAGCAGAAGAACATGAAGTATAAGACCAAAATGAAGAGCTAAATATATGCTCTAAATTATAAGCAGAAGAAGACTAAGCAGTGTATGGGGGTGAGTCCGTTCTTCCTCGTGGTGCCCCTGGAAAATGCCTGCTGCTGCAGGCTAAACTGAACACGGACAAATACTGTTGTAATTTAAATCTTTTGTGACAGCAAGAACGGAAGGAAGAAAAATTCATACTTTTACAGATTACAAGTACAGGAATCTCTGTCACAAATAAGAATATGATGAAGAAGATGAAGATGAAGTAGAATATGAAAAAGAATAATAGTTTAATAAGAACAATATGAGTAATGTTAACAAAAAGATGAATAGCAAGAAGTTTAAGAAGAAGATAAAGAAGGTGAAGATGAAGAATAATTGGATGAAAAAGATGATGCTGCTGAAGATTATGAATGAGAAAGTGTGGCAAAAGTTAAAAAGGTGAAGAGTAGTGTTGAGCATTCCGATACTGCAAATATCGGGTATCGGCCGATATTAGCTGTATCGGAATTCCGATTCCGAGTTCCGATATTTTCGTCTTATCGGATACCGGAATCGGGATTGTCACTGTCACTGTCAGTGTCCGTCGGTCGGGTCTGTCAGGAGTCAGCGGCACTTACCTGGCAGAAGATCTCCGGCGGTCACATCCCGGACTGCTTCATGGCCGCCATCTTCTTTCCCCGGCGGTCACATGCAGTTTCTCGCGATAACTGCAGTGACTGCTGGGTAATCCCGGCCGTAAAGCAGTCAGTCCGATGACGTCACCGCCGGGGAAGCAGGTAATCAGCTGTGCTGCGTCGCGATGACAGGCTCTGCCTGTCATTGCGATGTAGCACAGCTGGATCGTCGTCGGACTGTCGTTCTGGACTGCGTCGGACAGGTGGTATACTGTTGGTTTGTTTTTTTTCTTTTTTTACAGGAGATCGATGGCGTCGCAGGAATGAGAGTGTAATAAAAGAAATGAAAACTGTGTTGTCTCTTTTATTTCATTAAAATACTTTTTTCTTGCTTTGTCTTTTTTTTATACATTTAATAACTTTGGGATTAATAATGGATCGGTGTCTTATTGACACCTCTCCATTATTAACCGGGCTTATTGTCACCGTGCAATCAACGGTGACAATAACCCCTTATTACCCCGCTTGCCACCGCTACAGGGCAAGTGGGAAGAGCCGGGTAAAGTGCCACAATTCGCACATCTTTTGATGCGCCAAATGTGGGGCTGCTGTAGCCTGGTATTATCAGGCTGTTGAGGGCCAAAATCCATGGGCCTTGACAGTCTTTTAATACCAGGCCGCAGCAGTCTGCATTTTACTTGGCTGGTTAACAAAAATAGGGGGGATCCCCACGCCATTTTTTTTTCGAGGGATCCCCTATTTTTGTTAACCAGCCAAGCTAAGCAGACTGCTGTGGCCTGGTATTATCAGGCTTGCAAGGTCCATGGATATTGGATCCTTACCAGCCTGAAAAACCAGGCCTCAGCGGTCTGCTTCATCTGGCTGGTTAACAAAAATAGGGGGGACCCCACGCCAATTTTTTTCGAGGGGATCCCCTATTTTTGTTAATCAGCCAAGATATGCAGACTGCTGTGGCCTGGTATTATCAGGCTGGCAAGGTCCATGGATCTTGGCTCCTTAATAGCCTGAAAATCCAGGCCTCAGCGGTCTGCTTCATCTGGCTGGTTAACAAAAATAGGGGGGACCCCACGCCAATTTTTTTCGAGGGGATCCCCTATTTTTGTTAATCAGCCAAGATATGCAGACTGCTGTGGCCTGGTATTATCAGGCTGGCAAGGTCCATGGATCTTGGCTCCTTAACAGCCTGAAAATCCAGGCCTCAGCGGTCTGCTTCATCTGGCTGGTTAACAAAAATAGGGGGGACCCCACGCCAATTTTTTTCGAGGGGATCCCCTATATTTGTTAATCAGCCAAGATATGCAGACTGCTGTGGCCTGGTATTATCAGGCTGGCAAGGTCCATGGATCTTGGCTCCTTAACAGCCTGAAAATCCAGGCCTCAGCGGTCTGCTTCATCTGGCTGGTTAACAAAAATAGGGGGAACCCCACGCCATTTTTTTTTCGAAGGGAACCCCTATTTTTGTTAATCAGTTCCCTCTGACGTCACTGATTGTGTCCCTGGCTGACCTGAAGTGAAAGTGGAAAGCAATCAATTAAGCTTTCCACTTAAGGGCCCGTCTCACATAGCGATATCGCTACCGAGATCGCTGCTGAGTCACTAGTTTTGTGACGCAGCAGCGAGCTCACCAGCGATATCGCTGTGTGTGACATTCAGCGACGATCAGCCCCCCTGCCGGGTATCGCTGATCGTCGCTGAAATGTCAGGACCTTTTTTTGATCGCTGGTTTCCCGCTGACAGGCACACATCGCTGCGTGTGACAGGCGGGAGACCAGCGATCCGCTGGTAACCAAGGTACACAGCGGGTTTCCAGGCGCGGGGCTGTGCCTAGAAACCCGCTGTGTACCTTGGATACCAGCGCCCTGATGCAGGGAGCTGGTATCCAAGGTACACAGGGGTTTCCAAGCGCTGCGCGGTGCCTGGAAACCCGCTGTGTACCTTGGTTACCAGCGGATCGCTGGTCTCCCGCCTGTCACACGCAGCGATGTGTGCCTGTCAGCGGGAAACCAGCGATCAAAAAAAGGTCCTGACATTTCTGCGACGATCAGCGATACCCGGCAGGGGGGCTGATCGTCGCTGAATGTCACACACAGCGATATCGCTGGTGAGCTCGCTGCTGCGTCACAAAACTAGTGACTCAGCAGCGATCTCGGTAGCGATATCGCTATGTGAGACGGGCCCTTAAGCGATGTTACCCGCAGTGTCGCTGTCCCAGATCGCTGCCTGAGCTGCCTGTTTGGCAGCTCAGCAGCGATCATGTAGCGATACACCAGCGATCCTGACAAGTGCATATCGTTGTCGGGATCGCTGGTGTATCGTTATGTGACACCCAGCCTTTACTCTCCTGTCAGGCAGGAGAGGAACTCATTCATTTGGGGTTTACTGTGAGGCTGCAGCATTAGCTGCGGTCCCTGCAGTAAACATTAACCCTTTCTGAAGGATTTCACCGTGGGACCTGACTGTGCATGGGATAGGTAAGAATAATTTTGCTTTTTTATTTTATTTTTATTACAGGAAATGGTTTTAGCAGGTAAATAAAATATGGTCAAAAACTGTGTGATTATTTCATTAAACTTCTTTTTTATTAAAGTGTGTGTGTTTGATTTTTCTTTCATACAATAGGATTAATAATTGATAGTTGTCTAATTGACAGCTCTCAATTATTAACCTGGCTTAAAGTGACCTTTCAATTGCAAGGTCATTTTAACCCCTTATTAACCCATTCGCCACCGCTACAGGGCAATGGGAATAGACGGGCAAAGTGCCAGAAAGGGCAAATCTAATTAGAGATTTGCCCTTTCTGGGGTGTCTGGGGGCAGATGTTAAGTAGCCGGGGGGGGCCAAAAATAATGGTCCCTCTCTGGGCTATTATTATCTGCCCCCACTCACTGGCTTTGTCTGTCTGGTTGCGAAAATAGGGCGGGAGCCCACGCATTTTTTTTCAGCAATTTTACACCTCATATATATATATATATACATGTCATTGAATTTGTGACACATATATATATATATATTTTATTTGTAGTTCATACACTTCTACATAGTATAATAGCCGCTAATTCAATTGCCGGCTTTTGTGAAAATGCAGAACCCGACATGAAATGACACTTGGTGTACATAGGTTAACCATGTCTTTTCATGTCCTTTGCTATCTAATTTGCACAAACAATTAAATCAGACTATGTGTGCAAAATTTCACACCTGTAGGGGTTAATTAAAGGTGTAAATTCGTAGCAAAAAAGTCCGTTTTTTTTACAACGAATTTACACCTTTAATTAACCCCTACAGGTGTGAAATTTTGCACACATAGTCTGATTTAATTGTTTGTGCAAATTAGATAGCAAACGACATGAAAAGACATGGTTAACCCTATGTACACCAAGTGTCATTTCATGTCGGGTGCTTCTGTCTTTTCACTGAAGCCGGCTTTACCCGGCAATTGAATCAAAGGATATTTTACTATGTAGAAGTGTATAAACTATACATATATGTATATATATATGTCACAATGACATGTATATATATATATGTATTCTATGTGTGTATATTTAGTGTTTACAAGGAAAGAATGGGGTTTTTTTAGTTGCGATATTTTGTTCCCATAGACTTACATGGGACTTCCGGTATCGGTATCGGGTATCGCCGATTTTTTAGTGATATCGGCGATACCATTCCGATTCCGATACTTTAGGATATCGGAAAGTATCGCTCAACTCTAGTGAAGAGCATGGAAGTTGTGAAACATACATATTTGCCAAAATAGAAAAAAGGTTAACAACATTGTCAATTTCTTCGTCAATCCGAACATCTTTAAAAAAAAAAATATTTATGCTATTCCATTTGATTGGGTTAAACATCTATGCCTTTAATGTCTCCTCAACCTCCCCCAATACATTCTACATTACTCTTTGTTGTTTTCCTTCATGTACAATTAACCAACAAGGCAAGAATGGGGTTTTTTTAATTCCGATATTTTGTTCCCATAGACTTACATTGGATTTCCGGTATCGGGTATCGCCGATACTTTTTGGGTATCAGCGATACCAATTCCGATCCGATACTTATTGGTATCGGAAAGTATCGCTCAACTCTACTCAAGAGCCAATTATGAAAGTAGACTACTAGCACGGTAGTTCCAGTTCCCAATGTGCAGGCATAGACATAGTGTCTCCAAAAATTAGCCCAAAGGCATGATACCATGGTTTATGAAGGAAGAAGGGTCTCCTCACAAGTGCCTTCGATGGGAAATATTAATGAACAGAACATTGTTTTTAGCTTATTGACAATAAGGTACATGTGTCAGAAGCAGGAGTTGAAAACATGTGTAAGAAGAAGAAAAGGGATTTGTATGGGAAGGGATGGACGTGATCACTAGTTGCATCAAATAACGTTTTGGGTGACTTTAGGTTGGGATACTGTCATCTGGAGGGCTTAAATACTGTTGCAAAATCCAGTCCTTGTTAAATTTTATCAGAGTCAGCCTGTCAGCATTCTCTGTAGTCAACCATGTGCGTGTATCTGTGATGATTGCCCCAGCGGCACTGAAAACACGCTCTGACATCACACTAGCAGCAGGGCAGGCCAGCACCTCAAAGGCATATAAGGAGAGGTCTGGCCAACTATGCAGCTTGGATACCCAGTAATTAAACGGAACTGAAGCATCATGAAGGACCCAGGTATGGTCTGTTAGGGTTCAAGTTCCCGCTGCTGCACAAGGGGAGTCACGAACCAGTCCCGCTGCGGTCCCCCATCCATCTCCGGCCGCAGTGGAGCCTGCTCAGCAAAGACATCGGTCCCATCGTCTCACCCGGTCTAATACTGTGCAGAGACTTGCTGCTGCCTCTTCAGGTTCTGCTATTGTAGCCAGTACTGGTCAGCCGCGAGCAGACATCTTTAGGACTAAGTCCTTTGTTGCTTCATCTGAGCATGCCCAGGGCAAGATCTCCCATTGGAGATCAGGGGTCACATGCTCAGATACAGCTGCCACTCCTATTGGTCCTTCAGGAAGGTCCTCCGGCTGTTGATGTTCTGAAGCAGCTTCCCATTGGTCCTTCCTGGAATGTCTTTTTCTCGTGGCTGCTATAAAAGGCTGTCCTTACTGCACGGCCGTGCGCTAGTATCAAATCTGTTGCGCGCTTGCGCCAGTGTGGTCATGTATGCGTGTGGTTAGGTCTGGCTGAAATAAGCCCCTAGAATACCGGCACCTCCGGTGAGGAGATTGTATGCACGTGTTCAGGGCTCGGCTGAAAACGCCATTAGAATACCGGCTACTCCGGTGAGGAGATTACTGCTTGGGTTCTGATTGCATGACCACAGACTGCAATCCGCTTAGCAGTCATCTGTGTTCCCTGTGAGTCTAACAGGACACAGTCTTTGTTACAGAGGCACTGTGAGTTAACAGAGACCGCTTATTCCGCCATATACTGCTACGGCGTTTACATCTGCGACTCTGCGTGATAACAGAGTTCGCTTATACTGCCTATTTACGCCATCTTACTAGCAGCAGGCTCTGCCTGCATGGTGGACCCCAGGCTGCGAACGCACCTCTCATTAATATCTATTAAGTGCATTCTGCAGGCCCTTAACATAATTCTAGCGCCAGGGTCTGGCTAGTAAAATGGCGGACGACCAGCGTCTACAGCAGTACATCCAGCAGCTGGAGGGTAGGTTGGCGGTCCTTGAGCGCACAACCTCAGCGGTGGATGTTACCGCAGTCGCTGTTCAGGCTGCTAACGTAGCTGCAGCCAGTTTGTCCACCGCTACCTCTGCTCCGACATTATCCCACCTCCCACTTCCAGACAAGTTTACGGGTGACAGTAAACATTGTCGGGGATTCGTGAGTCAGTGCTCTATACAGCTTGAGCTTCTGGCAACACATTTCCCCACAGAACGGGCACAAGTGGCTTTTATTGAGTCTCTTCTGTTGGGCAGAGCATTGGAGTAGGCAACGCCGCTGTGGGAGCGCGACGATCGTGTGGTGCGAAGTGCTCCTCGGTTTTTGGAGGCTCTGAAAAAGGTCTTTTTAGGACCTCAGGTCACGCACGATACTGCACTCCAACTGCTGCCAATATCACAGGGCTTGTCTATGGTCAGCCAGTTCTCAGTCCAATTTCGGACTTTGGCCTCTGAATTAGAGTGGCCAGATAAAGTTCTTATTCCAGTGTTCTGGAGAGGACTGGCAGACCATGTAAAGGACGCTTTGGCTACCAGGGAGATTCCTGCCACACTGGAGAAACTCATTTCTATATCTACCCGCATCGACCTCCGTTTTCACGAGCGGAGGTTAGAGTGGACCCAGTGTAGGCAGAGGTTTCGGCTGGCACCCACCTTTGCCAAACCTCTTGAATTTCCCGTTCGGGCGTCCGACTCCCCAGAGACCGTGGAGACTACTAGAGTGGGATATAAGTCTCGGACCACTCGAGTATCCGTGGTCTGTAGAGTATGTCAGCAGCCAGAACTTTATGCCAACCGATGTCCCCAGCGAAAGAGTAAACGATCATGTACCGTGACCATGGGTGCAGGGTCATTAGACGCGAGGGATTTTACTCTGAAAGTGCTCCTTAAAGGGTTAATCTCTCTAGGTTCATCCACTCTTCCCGCCAAGCTTTGTGTGGACTCTGGGGCAGAGGGGAATTTTATGTCCTCCTCCTTTGCCTCTCGCCATTCCATACTGCTGGTGACGCTCGCCGAGCCAATATCGGTGAGAGTGTTGAATGGAGCAATCCTGCCCTCACAAATCACCCACCAGACTGTTTCTCTACCTCTGTCTATGTCCCCTTCTCATCAGGAGAATATATCCCTTTTTGTTGTCACTGAGGGAATAGATGAGGTTTTGTTGGGATTACCCTGGCTTCGCCACCACTCTCCCCATATTAAGTGGTCCTCTGGGAGAATACTGGGTTGGGGTGATCATTGCAGAGACAGATGTCTCAGAGAGGAAGTTCAGGTTTCCACCACGGAGATACCCATAGACCTTGCTTCTCTCCCCAAGGTTTATCATTAATACGCGGACGTGTTCTCCAAAAAGGCAGCGGAGACTCTTCCACCTCATCGCCCCTATGACTGTCCTATAGACCTCTTGCCTGGAACGGAGCCCCTCGGGAAGAGTGTATCCTCTCTCCCTTCCTGAGACGGAGGCCATGTCATAATACATCCAGGAAAATCTGGCAAGAGGGTTTATTAGGAAGTCAGTGTCACCAGCAAGGGCAGGATTTTTCTTCGTGCAGAAGAAGAATGGAGAATTACAACTGTGTATAGACTATAGGGGTCTTAACGTCATTACCGTTAAGAACAAATATCCTTTGCCCCTAATATCTGAGCTCTTTGATAGGCTCTGGGGAGCAAGGGTATTTACTAAGCTGGATCTTCGTGGTGCCTATAACCTGATCCGCATCCGTGAGGGGGACGAATGGAAGACGGCGTTCAATACCAGAGATGGACATTACGAATATCTTGTGATGCCCTTCGGGCTCTGTAATGCTCCAGCCGTCTTCCAAGATTTCGTAAATGACATCTTCCGGGACATGCTTGCCACCTCTGTAGTAGTCTAACTGGATGACATTCTCATCTTTTCTCCAGATATGGACACCCACCAGAGAGATGTTTGCAGGGTCTTCGACCTCTTGAGGGCAAATTCCTTATATGCGAAGTTGGAGAAGTGTGTGTTTGAGCAGAAGTCTCTGCCATTCCTGGGCTATATCATCTCCACTCAGGGATTGGCTATGGATCCTGCCAAACTACAGGCTGTAATGGATTGGCAAGAACCCCACTCTCTTAAAGTGGTGCAGCGCTTTATGGGGTTCATTAATTACTATCGCCAATTCATTCCCCACCTCTCTACTTTGGTTGCTCCCTTGGTAGCCCTCACAAAGAAGGGAGCCAATCCCAAATTGTGGTAAGAGGATATCTCCAAGGCCTTTACTTCAATCAAGTCCCATTTTGCTAGCGCTCCTATCCTACATCGTCCCGAGGTTGATAAGCCTTTTATATTGAAGGTAGATGCCTCATCCGTTGGTGCTGGAGCAGTCCTTTTCAAAAAGATGCTCAAGGTCGTAAACATCCTTGCTTCTTCTTCTCCAAGACCTTCACACCAGCGGAGAGGAATTATTCCATTGGGGATAGGGAGTTGCTAGCCATGAAGTTGGCCTTTTCCGAGTGGAGACATTTCCTGGAGGGGGCTCGCTTTCCCTTTCAAGTGTTCACTGACCACAAAAATTTGGTCTATTTACAGATCGCCCAGCGGCTAAATTCCCGTCAGGCCAGATGGTCCCTGTTCTTCTGCCGGTTCCATTTCACCCTCCATTTTCTCTCCGGGGAGAAGAACATTCATGCCGATGCTCTGTCTCGCTCCATGGTGTCCTCTGAGGAGGTGAAGGAGGAGCCTCGGTTGATTGTCCCCACAGAGAGCCTAAGAACTATGGCCCCGGTTTCGCTTGAGTCTGTGCCTCCGGGCAAGACATTTGTGCCCATCAATTTGCGACCGGAGGTACTCTCTTGGGCACACTTGTCCAGGGTGGGTGGACATTTTGGGGCAAAGAGGACATCTGAGTTGCTGGCGAAGACATACTGGTGGCCACATATGGTCCATGACGTCAGGGAATACGTTCAGGCGTGCGTCTCCTGCGCCAAGAATAAGTCTCCTCGACAACGGCCAGCTGGGTTATTTTTCCCTTTACCGGTGGCAGACAGAAATCCCTGGGAGATGGTTGGGATGGATTTTGTGGTGGGCTTACCCAAGTCTCGGGGCTGCACCATCATCTGGGTGATAACCGACCACTTCTCCAAAATGGTGCACTTGGTGCCGCTACCACGGTTACCGTCTGCATGGGCCTTGGCAGCATTATTTATCAGGCATATTTTCCGCCTACACGGTATGCCAGACAAAATTGTCAGTGATCGAGGTCCCCAGTTTGCGTCTCGGTTCTGGAAAGAGCTGTGTCGTTTACTCAGCATTGAGTTGAATGTCTCCTCTGCATACCATCCCGAGACTAATGGGTTGGTAGAGAGGGCCAACCAGACCTTGGTCACATACTTATATACACCTACAAAGTAGTCACCGTGGCTAGCGGGACAAACCACCCAGCCTAAACATCAGAACCGAAAACAGAGAAAAATGGCTGTATGTTTTTTGTCAAAAACACCAATAATATGGTTATATCAAGACATATAGTCCCAGAAAAATAAATATAAAGATCTTAATAATAATATGAAGCCACAAACAGGGGATTTAATCAGAAAGTATTAAAGTTTATTACATATAATTAACATACATATAAATATAACAAGACAAAAGTGCTCATGTGAGGGATTAGATAGCAGCTGAAAAAGACCATGTGCAGCAATGAGAAGGTCTGCACATGTGAAGAAACATAGGCGTCTCCCAATAAGTCTGCAAATAAGTAAGTAGCAGAGCGTAACCAAGCAGGATTAGAATAGTAAAAATAGTTCATTAGTGCTATGCAGATTCAGTTGCCATTGAGGGTAATTGGGCTGCATAAAAGCTGCCAGGAGCTTGTTATATTTATATGTATGTTAATTATATGTAATAAACTTTAATACTTTCTGATTAAATCCCCTGTTTGTGGCTTCATATTATTATTAAGATCTTTATATTTATTTTTCTTGGTCACATACTTGCAACATTTTGTCTCTGCCAGGCAGGATGACTGGGCATCCTTGCTACCGTGGGCTGAGTTCGCTCTAAATAATGCTGTGGCTGACTTTACCGGACAGACCCCATTCCTCCTGAACTACGGTCAGCATCCGCGGGTACCAGTGCCCATGCCCGTGTCGTCCGCCAATTCCAGGGTGGCAGACTGGGCTGTGGAGGCACGGGACATTTGGGACCGCACCCAGGATGCCATTCAGGCCTCCAAAGAGAGGATGAGGTCTTCGGCCGATGCCCATCAGCGCCCCGCTCCTACATTTGCTCCGGGTGACCTAGTGTGGCTTTCTGCCCGAAACATCAGGCTACGTGTAGAGTCCACCAAGTTGGCACCTCGCTTTTTGGGCCCCTTTAAAGTTCTTGAGCAGGTGAACCCGGTGGTTTACCACCTAGTCCTTCCGCCTCGCCTTGGTATCATTCATCTGCCGGGACATCGGGTTCATCTACCGATGATCATGAGGTGAACGCCATTGTTGGGTGCAAGGTGGTACGAGGCAAAAAATTTTATTTGGTGGATTGGAGGGGTTATGGGCCTGATGATAGGTCTTGGGAGCCTGCCGAGCATGTTTACGCTCCGCAGCCTTTGAGCGCAGCGAGGCCCAAAGAATGGGGGGCCCTAGGAGGGGGGTAATGTTAGGGTTCGAGTTCCCGCTGCTGCACAAGGGGGAGTCTCGAACCAGTCCCGCTGCGGTCCCCCATCCATCTCCGTCCGCAGTGGAACCTGCTCAGCAGAGATGTCGGTCCCAGCGTCTTGCCCATTCCAATGCTGTGCAGAGACTTGCTGCTGCCCCTCCTGGATCTTCCATTATAGCCAGTGCTGGAGCAGACTTCTTTGGGATGAAGTCCTGCGTTTCCCCTTCTGAGCATGCCCAGGGTAAGATCTCTCATTGGAGATCAGTGGTCACATGTTCAGGTACTGCAGCAGCTCCTATTGGTCCGCCAGGAAAGTCCTGAAACTACATGTGTTTTGGAACAGTTTCTCATTGGTCCTTAGTTCTGGCAGGTCCTGTAGCTGTTACTATAAAAGGGTGGCATGGCTGGGCCGCCATGCGCTAGTATCAATTGCATTATGTGCTTTGTGCCAGTGTGATCATGTACGCATGTGGTTAGGGCTCGGCTGAAATAAGCGCCTAGAATATCGGCTTCTCCGGTGAGGAGATTTGGGTGCACGTGGTCAGGGCTTGGCTGAAATAAGCCCCTAGAATACCAGCTTCTCCGGTGAGGAGATTGCTTGATTGCATTGCTGTCTGCATGATCACGGACTGCTATCCGTACAGCAGTTATCTGTGTATCCTGTGAGTCTAACAGGACACAGTCTTTTTCTCAGCTGCTCTGTGACGCAACAGGGTTCGCTTTATAATGCTAGTTCAGCGCCCTAGCGTTTTACTTTGCTGCTCACTGAAGCTAAGTGAGTTTGCACTTATCGCCATATAGCGCTGTGGCATTCCCGTTAGCGGCTCTGGGGATTAACAGAGTTTGCACTTACTGCCACAGCGCGCTATGGCGTTTGTTTTTGTGACTCTGCGGGATAACAGAGTTCGCTACTTTCGCCATCTTACTAGCAGCGGGCTTCGCCTGCACGGTGGACCCCGGGCTGCGAACGCACCTCTCTACTATATCTATTAGGTGCGTTCCGCAGACCCTAACAGCGGCATTACTGTGATTGGCAAATGCTGGGCGGCAGATCCGAATATTGCGAGGTGAGTAGTGAAGTACTCGCTATGTTTCGAGTACCACGAGTACTTCATTACTCGCCGAGTACCGAATACTCACGATTATACTCGCTCATCCCTAGTGTGAGGGTGACTGCACTTACAGTGGGTTCGGAAAGTATTCAGACCCCTTTAAACTTTTCACTCTTTGTTTCATTGCAGCCATTTGGTAAATGCAAAAAAGTTTTTTTTCTCAATAGTGTACACTCTGCATCCCATCTTGACTTATAAAAACCATAAATGTGGACATTTTTGCTAATTTATTAAAAAAGAAAAACTGAAATATCACATGACTATAATTATTCAGACCCTTTGCTCAGTATTGAGTAGAAGCAACCTTTTGAGCTAGTACAGCCATGAGTCTTCTTGGGAATGATGCAACAAGTTTTTCACAACCGGATTTGGGGATCCTCTGCCATTCTTCCTTGCAGATCCTCTCCAGTTCCGTCAGGTTGTATGGTGAACGTTGGTG